>JAOTQR010088514.1:0-34184 GCA_025774065.1 Solanum ossicruentum
TAAAAGCTGGTGGAAGTGTGAGTACTCCAGTTATCTATGTCATACCACGCTAAAAAATCAGGCACTACATGGGAGGCAACCTAAGGTGGAGAATGCCGCTTAGGCGCTCAGGTATGATTTTGACCCCTTATGTTCAATTTTACTTGATTTTGTGGATTGGGGACAATGCACATCTTTTTTGATGGGGTGTGGTTAGTTTTGGGCCTCAGTGAAGTTTGAGTAGCTTGGGTAACTACCTTAGTTTTTGATCACGGGGTTGTCTTGCCTTTGGTCCTTTTACCCGTGGATTTTTAATTTCTATTGAAGCGGCACGTTTAGGATGTTTAGATGATTTTGTAGCAAATAGTATCAACTTGTGGCATATAGCATGTTCTCCTATTTTGTTTGAAAAATGATACCCACCACAAATTTTTGATTTAGTAGTTAGACAGAAACCATACATGTTTAGGTGTGTGACAATACCTATTGATTCCATACATGTTGATGTTTGATTTGCTTGATGGCAAGCAAAGGCTTAAGATGTGGGTGTTGATGAGTCCATATTTCGGACTCATATTGGAGCTAATTTGCAAAGAAATATTGCCCTTAGTGTGCTAATAATTATAATTTATAAAAAATATGTATGTGATATGACAAGAAATTGAGTTAAAAATGCACAAAAAGGCAAGTCATGGTGGAATCTTGGAAAGTGAGCAAACGTGCTGAAAGGCGGTGAAAAGTGGTGTCACCAACATCCTCGGTGATCTACCGACAGCTCAAGGAGATCACCTAACTATGCAACAAGCAAAGATCCAGGTTAAGTCAAGAGTTCGGTCAAGACCGATGTCGCAGAGCATACTCCGCGATATGCTGAAATGCACAAGTGATTGCCTAAAGTTGCAACACCCGATGCCCCAAAACATTGATAAAAAGGTGTTATGAAGGATATTTCATCGCATCGCCAAATTAGAAAGGCAGAGCAAAGAGTCATCACCTAGTGTTGCTGAGGAAGAAGCCTCATAAAGATGCACAGGAAAGCAGTCAAGTGCACATTGGGCGCATCACCAAAGTGCTCAACTATTGTCGACCTTGACTGCCAAATGACATTTCATAGCACAAACTTTCACACTTTTTCAATGAGTATATAAGTAATTTTAAAAAGGACACTATACATCATCTGTTCATTTCATATCAAAACAATTACACTATAGTAGTAGTACATATATCCTTCTTTTGAAAGTACAAAGGAGGCTAGGTTTTTGGAAGCTTTTGAGCATCAAATTAAAGAGGATTAGTTGGTGATAACCACTGGTTTGTGTTCAATCTAATACCATGACTTCTGCTACTGTGTATGGTAATCAATATTTAATTTCTAGCATGTGTGGCTAAAACCCCCATGTTGGGGGTGTGTTTTTGGTATGGGTCTTTAATTTACTTGCTGGGTTTTTGATGTTTTGACTTGTCTATAGTTGATTTGGGTGTTTATATCTATTCCTATGTTTAATGTACGAATCTCGTTTTGTTTTTAGATCTCTGATTGTACCATAGATGGGATTATTGGAGTCTGGAATAGATAGTCGGAAACCTTATGGGATTTTAGTTGATATCCACATCTATTGATTCAGTAGCCAAGGTAGTAGGTATTTTTCTCGACTTCTTAGGCCAAGCGTGTCCTCGGCAGTCCACGTGTAATATCTTAGTTGATTCATGAGAAACACCCATATATTATTGTGATTAGGGTTACAAGCAACCTAGCCTATTCACTTAATATCAACTCATGTAGTCAAGCATCTTGACCCATTTGTTAGATTATTTCCCATATTTGCACATCCCGGACATCTTTCCTTGATAGTTGTTTAATTCATCAGTTAGAACTTGTTAGCTGAATTTTATTTTAATTATTGCAATCCCCTAGATCCTACTATTACTTGGTCCAATGAGTCATTTTAGCCACGAATAATGATTCTCTGTGGGATCCACTCCAACCTTTAAAGTTGGGTTATTATGCTAATGACGACCACCCCTTCTGCCTTTGAGTAGTTGGGTTGAGCAATATCAATTTGTAATGATCGAAGTAAGGCCCTAGGCATAACACAATCATTAGGATCCCAAGGAACCCTAGCTAATCCCTCTTAGCATACTAAGTATGCATAAGGTAAGTAAAGTTAATAAGATATTAATAGAGGGGAAGGTAAGTCGCAAAGATAGCATCTAACAATAGAAGAAAACTCAAGTAGCATGCCCAAATAAATAGACTTCAAATTCGTATCTAACATGTTTCTAGTCTCGTAGATGAGGGCATAGGACAACCCCAACTCATCCTAAACTGAAATAAGAAAGATAGTCATAATGTGAAAAAAGGAACATAGTAGGCTTGCCTTTGAATCATAATGATTCACCAAGAAAATCTTGAAATGAAATGTAGCTTTCCATTAGTAGAGCGAGGAACATCAAACCCTACACATTTTAATACAATGTATGTAAAAAAAGTATGTGTCAATACATTTGTTAGCAGTTGGAATGTACTAAGTATGAAAACAATATGCACGATGTAAACATATAATAATATGGGAAATGAATCATTAGATACAAGTCCAGTAATCATTTAGAAACATGATATGAAAAATCATGATTGTATAGCATATGGTCAATACATAATAAAAAGTCATATTAGAACATTTGAAAGTAAACTTAGTTATTTTGTCAGAGATCAACTGTAACTGACAATCAAACTATATAGAGAAGAGAGAGGCTACTTTCTAAAGTAGATTTCATGAGAACATTTTAATATCATTAGCTAAAATGTGGATCCACTAGCTAGGACAATAAGACAAATCTATGGGGGCACATAGTATGGGACTAAAGGTTGTCGAGACCCAAGTTAGACCCTATATGCAACATGGCGATTAGGATTTTTGAAGAAATACAACCAAGCCTTGTAGCATATACATAAGTAAGAAAACAAATAAAATGTGGAAAGAAATCATAGAAATTTCTGGAAGTCAGGGCATGACAAAGAAGTAAACATAACATACACTTTTTTACATCAATATTCTGAAAGCCTCTAAACCATACATGAGATGCTAGGACAAGTCTAGCTAGCTTAAAGTGTAAAATAGAATAGCGAAAGAACAATCAAATGAAAATACAATCAAGAACATCCTCAGAACAAGAGGTCTAATACCCTACATGTTAAAAGGTCGAATTATGGAAAATACATGCCAGTTTTCTTCTGGTATGGGGAAGTACAACCACCATCCATGACTCATGATTTGCTTTATGGGTCATAGATAGGCCTTGTTGAAGGGGCAGAGACTTGGTGAAAAATTAGAAATTTCTCGAGTTAGATGTACTAGGGGTCATTATGGATGGTAAAAGTATCTACGAAACATAGACTGGGCTTGTGGGTCAGAATTAGTGATAGGTAACATTTAAGTTCAGGAACTCATTCTACGACCAAATAGGATAGGCAGTACTTTCAAAAAAGAGTCATAGGTTGGTCTCGTGGATTAGACAGTGAGGGTGAAAATCTGGCTAAGTGTAGATGCCATGCACAAGAGGACTTATGACCCATAAATGGAACATGAATCATAACCAAGGGTTCATGCATTGAGGTTCAGGTTTTAGGTTTTTGAAGTTTAGAGGTGTAACCAAAATGAAAACCTATCTATGAGTCATAGATTGATCTATAACCCATAATCTAGGGCCGTGGTTTTCCCCGACAGTTTTAAATAAAGGGAAATCCTGACCTTTTCTCTCATCCTATGTCCTAAAATACAACATTTGGCTTATAAAACTACCCACATCAGCCTTATGCTACCCTAATCCCTTTCATTCCAAATCATTCCCAAAATGTTTTAAGCTTAAACTCCCAAGTGCTCTCAATGTCACTATTGAAGGAAGTAACTAGGGTTTCAAGTTTCCTTCCGAAAGCTCAAGCTTTATTCAGTAAATTCCATTCATGGATACCTCACCCATAAAGTCCAAGTATTTTCAACCTATTCTTTAGTTTCCAGTGATGGAATTCATAGGTCTTAAGGTATTTTCTAAATGCATATAGTAAGATTTATTTACTGCCTTATGATGCATTTTCCTTGAATTTATATTTCATTATGAGAAGTTGATGATTTGTAAAGTGTTTTCCAACAAACTACCTAGGGATTTGAAAACTCATAGTGGGCTATTTTATGAACCGTCCTAATTGATGAATTTCACAATATGCATTGCATGTTTTAAAGTCAAAATATATTAAACCCTCCTAGTTTTTACTCTATTCTTCAATGAAATACGATTTGACTAAGGGTTTCAATCAAATGCTTGTACAAGTTATAAGTTTAATTATGTCCTTTTATCAATAAATGAATAATTGGTGAAAGATTTCTAACCTACATAGTGGATTTTTTATGTCATAAGGACAATTTTCACATTTTGACTCCTTTAGGTTTATGAGCTACTCTATGGATTTTCCTTAATTGTATTGAACTTAAGATGTATGAATGATAAATTTAATATATTACTATTTTGTAGAACTTGACTTAGCGTAGAATGAGGCTTTGGGTGGGGACTCAACCTAAGGAGTCCCTAGTAGAAGCTCCTAGTCTCATAACTATGTTTCCGCCATAGGTTGCCTTTTTAGGCTAGGCTAGTGGATCCACATACGACCCCAAAGTTAAAGTTAAAGAATGAATTTTGATGGAGTTCTATTTGGCAAGTACTCTTGGCTTCTAATAAAGGGTTACATTGGATTCCATTTTATAGCTACCATGGTGTTCTTGTCGATTATATTCCTTTCTCAAATAAGTATGATTCCTTGAAATATTTATATTGCTTCAGTCATGGTTCTAAATGCACTAATCATTTATCTCTATATGTAATCGTATTCTCCTTATGATACGCATATTGCTTATTATGATACCTATAACTTTACTTCTTTGTTGCATTGTATCCCACATTCTTACTACATTTTAAGTACTAATGCATACTCTATGCCTACATAATTTAATAATGTAACGACTGGTAATGCTCCCCCTCCTCATGCTCGTAGTTGATTTGAGTTGTTGCTGAGGACTTATTGGTGAATCCTCATGCTTCAGGGACAAACCTATTCCATTCTAGTTGTTATGTTTCAGAATTATAGACTCTTATTTTGTTTTTGTTTGTACAACCAATAGGTGATGGAGAGTGGTGAAGATGTGGGTCCTATTAGGTGGGAGGAATTCAAAAGTTCCTTTCTAGAATGGTGCTTTCTGTTGGAGCTAAGTGCGGCCAAGATCCAAAAGTTCATCAACCTTTACCAAGGGAATATGAGTGTGAGGTAGTATGACCTCAAATTCACCAAGTTGTCTAGGTATGCACCTTTTATAGTAGCTGATACAGGGGCAAGGATAAGCAAGGTTATCTCTTTCATCTCAATCTTAGTGCCCAAAGAATGCAAGGCACAATTTCTAGTCAAGGAGATGGAAATCTCTAGACTTATGACCTATGTGGAACAAATAGAGGATGAGAAGTTGAGAGGGAGGTCTAGGGAGTTCAAGAAGGATCGAGTTGATGGTGGTGGATTCTCCAACCAAAGGTTTGAAAGTGGTGGCATTGGAAGAGCCCAAGGTGGGAAAAGGTATGTCTAACAAGGTCCAACCAATAGTTATTAAAGATTTGTCAAGGACAAGGGGCAAATTCCCAAGGTTCGGAGGTGGTTCGGATGCTCAAACATACCATTTCCAGGAAGTGTAGGAGGTCTTATAAAGGGGAATGTTTCGCTAGCTCTAATACATGCTTTATGCATAGGAAGTTCATCCATCATCCCAAGGATTGTAGAAGTGGAAGTGGTATCAGGCTCCAAGGCCAAGGGGTGCAAGGTGGCAAGCTCAAGGTGATGGTTTGTAAGGCCTTGAGCATTAAAAGTTGGAAACAATCCTTAGAATAAAATATTTCTGAAAATCCATAAAGGGTACCACCAAGAAACCCTCCACAACTCATGGTGCAAATCATTACTCATGAAGGGCCTCATGGTGACACCACTTGGAAGTGTTGGTTCCATGTTAAGGTAGCCTTGGAGAAGGTGTACCACCACAAAACCCACGACAACTCGTGGTGTATATAAAGGCTTGTGGTGGGGTCTTGTGGAGTGCACCCTCCATGCCACCTCATTTTCATGTCCAAGGCACACACCATAAATCCACCATGGGTCATGGTGTACACCACAGTTTGTAGTGGTGCTTTTGTATAGGGTTCCATACAGTTTTAAATTATGGTTTTGTAATGGCATTTGGGGGTTTTCCCTATTCCTAAACTTTTTTTTGGATGATTCCTAGACTAAATTACCCTTCTAATGTTACTCTTACCTATCTAACATAGTCTAATTACACCTCAAACACTTAGACTCAATTGACCTCTCAAAATTCACTCTCAAGTCACCTCTCAAGTTCAAGTGAAGAATTCATTAAGGAGCTCTAAATTTCAAGCCAAGTTTATCTTCAATCCTTCAATCCTCGTCAAGATTTTTGGGTTTTCATCTATGGGTACCTTTCACCTATAGAGCCAATTTATTTTCTCACTATTTCATCAATTTCAAGATAAAATTAGAGTTTTCATCACATTGATTTCTAATGCCATTATGATGCAAATCATGTTTATATATTGGAATATGCATGAATTACTTTCAATTTACATGAATCACATGATTTACCTGAAAATTTCTCAAGCATGCTATGAGGTATATGAAAATCAATAATGTTCTACTTTAATTATGATTCAAATGACTTTTAATTCTATGATTATGCATGTATTTAATTTATTTTCGTGATTTTGAACTTACTGAGTATGAAACCATGCTATTTCACCTTCATTACATCAGATTCATTACATCACATGATCATGTTGTGAAAGTGACCTAGGATCCCAAGGGGAGAGTTAGGATTCGACAATTCAACCTAGGACCCTAGTATGAATATGAATAGGGGATTTAGGACCATAAATGTGAGCTGGGATCCCAAAGGGAGACGTAGGATCCTAAAAGGTGACCTAGGACCATAGTATCAAAGTATTGCTCCTATGTATGATGTTATGAATTATGAGACTTGGTCAAGCTTATGATGATGAAGTACAAACATGAATTATGATGACTTATGATAATTTATGATGAGTATGACTACATGCCTAAGTTATATATTTGATAGGTTATTGACTTTGCATCGAGAGGACCTTGGTATTACGACTCACCTACTAGTTGAGGAATGACATGTTAGAAGTAAATCATATTATACCATGATTAAGTACCATTGTAGCAATGATAATGTTCCCAACATGGGTTGCTAGTAGATCTATATATCTTATGGCATGTAGAGTTCCACCTTGACAAGTAAACTCCTTTTTTTTCGATATAAGGGGAAACATCAAATTTCATGTTATAGCTCATATGGGCTATTATTTGTTACATTGAGATTTTTACATATGTAAATTTACTCTAATATCATACATCAATACACTCATGAAATATTGGTATGTTGTTTCCATTCTCTACTTTGATTCTATGTATGTGCACTCATTCATTTATCATTATCATGTAGTTATTGATATTATGTATATTATAATATTACATGTTCACATATTTAGAATATTCGAATGTACTTCCACATACTCTGTTCCTACATTATTTAATAATGTAAGGAAAGGTGTCTATCATCCTTCTCATCCACGAGGCTAGATTTGAATTGGTTTCAGAGACAGATTGTGTGAATCCTTCTAATTTAGGGACCAAACCTATTATAATCCAGCTTTTATGTTATGTTTAAGACTACCTTTTATTTTTATTTGAGGGTGAGCTAGGGACATGTCTTAGCTGCGTCAGTCTATGGCTTAGAGGCTTGTTTAACTTGATGTATGACTTATGTTGCTTATGTACCTCTTATGTCTTTTATGTTATAGCATATTATTTTGCATTTGTTTCTTCTTATATTTCATCCATCATTATCTTAAATGCTTATAATATGCTAGAAAGTCTAATTTATGGTTCTATGGATCATATTCATCGTGTTACACCCAAGGTCTAACTTGGGTCATGACAAACTTAGTATTAGAGCCTAAGGTATTGATGTGTACTAGGGAGTCCAACATTTTGCATCAAGTAGAGTCTTATTCATGTATGTGAAGTGTGTCACATCTATAAATAGGACGCCATGAGGCATTTTAGGAAATGTTTCACTCCTTTTATGACTCATGTCGTGCTGTAGAATGCGTCTTAAGGCTTTCTAACTGTAACAACCCCCAGTTCAGGAGCCTTGAGTATAAAAAAGTTGTCCTGAAAAAATTTTACTTGGAGTTTGGTTTATAGGGAAACATTATAGCCCGTAAGTTGACATACGAGCAGTAGGTTTGATTCTTAAACATAGAACTTCAGAAAGAATAAAGTTTCTAAGTGTGGGCTAACTCATGGACCAAGTGATACCCCATAGGATACGTTACGACCTATATATGGTTTCTTGAGTGGGACTCCTAACATGAAGGAAATTTTTATATTTTTGAAGGATGGCCTACGAGTTATCTGATGACACATAAAGTACGATACGACTCGTGCATGTTCTTTGTGGGTAAATCCAAGGAAATGAGAAAAAATGGTTAAGTGAGGAAGGACTCTACGAGTCCAACTAGGCCCTTAAGATGTTTCACGACCTGTAGTGATGCTTCGTGTTTTTGAGTCCAACAAAGTCAGTTTTCAAGAAATTTCAAATCTATTAGCAGAAATATGGCCCGTGGATTGACTTATGCCCCAAAACAGGGGTCTCGTAGGTTGATCATGGCAGTTTAATGAGGGTTAGTTTTGTCATTTTCATCATTTTTGTTCCTATGCTACATCATTTGAGGGAGGGGAAAACAAAACTATAACAACATTTAAGCCTTAATTCCCTCATTCACTCCTCCATTCTTCACTATCTACACTTCTAAGTCAAAAAAGGGCTCTCAAGGTAAGTCAAGGCAAGAACTATTGTTTCCATGATTTCTTCCTCAATCCTACAAGTTTGTTTCTCTCAAGTTCTTCCAAGGTAAGTGAGCTGATTTATGGGTATCTTTCACCCATAAAGTTCCCTAATAAGCATTTTACCTTTTCTTTAGGTTCCTTAAAGTGTGAATGCTTAAGATGATTTTGTGATATTTATGTTATTATATGATACTTATGAAGCTGGCAGTCACTTTATTAAATGAATATATGCATAATTAAATTATGATATTGATTCCATGATGATTTTTTATTTGATTAAGATTGAGCATTTTTTATGTTCTTTTTAAAATAAATTTCCTATGACTTATGTGATTTATGATTATTCCATGATAAAACTAAGTCCACCTAGTTTTCAAGTAAACATTTCTATGAAGTATGACTATGATTAGGGCACTAATGAAGATCATTAAAGTTAAGTTTATCAAAATGTGAGTTTGATTTTAATTTCCCTAAAAGATGTTTATGAAAGGTCCCCAAGATTAAAGGACAATTCTCACTTGGTGGTTCCTAATTTTGAGCTAGTCCTATGATTGCTACTTATGATTCTAATTTGAATTTTATAGATTTTGTGGGATGACTTAGCACCGAATGTGACCTTGTGGTAAGGTTTTGTAAGGGAACCTTAGAACTAATCCTTTGTCACGTCAATTGTGTGCCTCCATAGGATCCCTTGTAGGATAGGCTAGTGGATCGACATAGGCCATTTATATGTTTATGATGCATACAAAGGTTGACGGAGCTCCACCTGGTAAGTGGTTTCCCCGTGCCAACATAGGGGGTTATGTTGGATTCCATATAGTAGCTCACATAGTATCATATGTTGGTTAAGGTCCATTTTCATAAGCTTATGACCTCATGCTATGTTTTAACTTTACATACTTTCTTATACATCGTCTCATATTGATCTTGAGCCATATACCTTGTGTATGTTTAAGCTCACTTATATATCTTTTATCGTATATATATATCCTTATATGCTATGTTTAATAACAATGACATTAGAATTTCATCCATACATTGTATCTCACATACATAGTACATTCAAATGTACTAATGCATATTTTGCCTGCATGATTAATCTTGTAGGGTTAAGCACTCCTCCGCTGGCTCGAGGCTAGTTCTTAGTGTTCAAGACTAGCTTTACTATTCATGGTGAGCACTTAGTTTGGGGCTCTTCCACTTTTTTCTTCTATCTTGTATCTTTATTTTTTTTAAGACAATGTATTTGCGGTCCTTCTGAGACTTTTACGTTCTATGTTGCACTGTTTTAGACTTCTTTGTATTTGATAGAGATCAACTGATACTTGTCCTATCTGTTATGATATAGTTGGTATGCATATAGACAAACAAATTGCTTGTAGTATTTCCACTACTTGTTAATGTTTCATTGTCAAATTGGCCTTTAGCCCCTTTTCCCTTACTTTTTGTACAAAATGTTTTACTCAATGCCTATGAATTCTTAAGATGCGAGAGATGACTTAGATAAGGTGACTTCGGGTATCTCATTCGCTATTTGATGACTAGGCTCCTATGTTGGGTCATTTGAAACTTGGTATCAGAGCATGAGTTTTTAAAATGTTCCTCAGATATCCATGCATACCCCGTAGTATAGAGTCTATTCAAGGTTGTGAAGCATGACACTATCTTGAGTAAGAGGCTATGAGACAGTTTAGGAATGTCTTCCCTTCTATCTTATTCATGTCGTGCATTAGAGTGGAATTAGGTTTTTTTCTAACTAATGATAGGCTTTTGCTAGTTTGTAGATCATGCCACCAGAAAGAGCTACCCATCAGTAAGGCACTCCTGAGGAATAAGTCCCTCCACTCCAACATGATGATGGAGTGTCTCATGTGGAGTTTCGAGCCACATTCATTTTGTTTCCCTAAGCCTTGGCCAACCAAGAAAATTAAGAGTTAGTTGTTCCTCCTCAACTGCCTACTGCGGCCACAAGAGTACGTCACTTCATGCAGATGAACACACTAAAATTCCATCGGTCAAAGACAGACGATGACCCTATTGAGTCTATTAAGGAAGCTTGTTGGGTTGTGGCAGTGATGGGCATTCCATCCAAAGAGAAAGCTGAGTAGGTGGGCTACCAACTCAAAAGAGGGGCTAAGATTTGGTTTGAGCAATAGGTCGACTAGAAAGGCCAAGGAGCAACTCCTATTGGTTAGGAGGAATTCAAATGTGCCTTTTTGGATCACTTCTTCCCCATTGAGATTAAATAAGAAAAGTTCCAGGAATTTATCAACTTGGAGCAACTGAGCCTGAGCATGAGGGAGTATGCCCTCAAATTTACTAAATTGCCAAAGTATGTTGCATTTATGGTCGCGGATCTGAGAGCTTGCATGAGCAAGTTTATTTTGGGGTTTTTCTAGGTCATTATCCAAGGAATGCACGATGCCCATGTTGGTCAAGGAGATGGATACTTCCTACTTGATAATGTACATAGAGAAAATCAAAGAGGACAAGCTTCTTGAATGGGCAAGGGAGTCTAAGAGGGCTCGAGTTGAAGGTGGGAGTTACTCTCACCAAAGGGGCAGTTGTCACAAGTTCCAAGGTGGCCAAAAGTAAAGTGGGTGTCATGACCCAAGCCGAGGGCCTAGACGTGACACGGGGAATGGGAACCAAAGGGACCCAAACGAGCCTCTTAGCATAGCAATCACACATCCTTGGTCACGGAAGCAAAGTAAACAACAACAAGAGATAATAAAAAGGGAAATCGCGACTACAGAAAGTCTTTGATAGCATAAAACATAGAAGAGTCAAAGCTCATAGCATAAGCGTATTATTTGTTCCAACAACACTGCTAATCGTAGATTGGAGCAAGGGCCAAGACACTTTCTAGGCTCACACTCATAGTATCAAGAGTTCAACGTAAAGAGAAAACAAGTGACAAAAGTAAGATAGCTAATGTCCGCGAACTTTAGGACTCACCAAAGCTCTTCTTCCAAAATGCCAAGACTAGCCACGTGGGTAGGTGCTCCGGTTCCTACATGGTAACATCATGTAGGCATAAAGTATGCGGCAGTAAGTTTGAATGTACTGAGTATGTAGGATACAATGCAACAAGACATAAGCAACTTAGTCAAAATGTATAAACATAAGCAATGAGTAAGTATAATAACAATATGGCATGCATGACCAATGCTTGAAGTAAAACATGCTTGTAAAACATATAACTTGATAATATCTACATGCATACGAAGGGACCATACTCATAGATCAAGCAAATAATAACTTGGAATCCAAGGCATATCACCCCCTTGTAAGGTGCTTGAGGTATCTACCCCTCAACATAGTAGATGGGCATGTCACCCCCCATCATAGTGGTCAAGTTATATACCCCTCAACATGGTAGATAGGCATAGTCATAGTGGTCAAGGTATATATGCCTCAACATGGTAGATAGGCATAACACCCTCCCCCCCCATTATAGTGGTTGAGGCATGTCAACCCCTCAACAAGGTGTGTCAACTTACAACACTATAGATAATTTTCATAAATTCAATACATACATACAATCCCTTCATCATCATAGAGTCACTTAACTTGTAAACTATATCATACCATCAATAACCCAAGAATTCATGTCAAGATATTTTGTCAAACACTTGGCGGGTGTGTAATGCTGGTTGAAAATCATAAAATTCAAGAGTGAAATCATGTGAGAAAATTCAATATAAACCAACCCACCAACACATAGTAAAACCCTCATGCAAGATACCTTGAAACCCCTCATCAAATCTCATAATAGATCATCAATTCATAGCTCAAAATATGCACAAACAGTCAACATTTTATGAAACCCCAACATAGTTTATAATCAAATTTCATAATAAGAGATACCCATAGATATTCCAACTTGAAAACATGCAATTTACATAAAAAGGAAGGTTAGGAACCATGGGTGAAAGAACCCTATAGTTGAAACCCACATACCTCAAACTTGGATTTTCTTGGTGTAGTCTTGCAGTAGGTTTGAAGCTTGAAGAGAGTTCTTGAGATCCGGAATTGATCTAGGGACACTTGAATTTTTGATGAATATTTGGTTACGAGTTAGAGAGGGTTTTGAGAGTGTCTTGAGTGAAATATTTGGCTAAGTATAGGTGTTTTTTACGCATAGGTCATCATGGGCCCAAGATCCCAATGCTTTAGGCCAAAACAAGATTCTTGAGGAACAAATAACACTAATCCGCGTCCCTAGCATGTCGCGGCCAGGGCGCAGATCATCACTGGAATTTGAAAATTTTAAAAATAAATTTTTGCTACGAGTGCTCTAAAATCGAGATTATACCCATCTCCCATTCAATTTTTCCCCCTGATCATGAATATGAAGTCGGATTTTGATATCACATATGGATTTTGAGATATATGGAAAATACGATTATGGACATTTCCAAGGCACATTTTCGGGCATTTTTGGGGCGTTCCAATATCTCCCCCTTAGGAACATTCATCCCCGAATATCAAAGAAGTGTACATAACAGAAGCAGTCATGAAGATTTCAGCCCGACATAGATGCAACAATTCATTTAAACAACATTTTCAGAAACCTCAACATGAATGTCAAAATCACCATAAACTTGTCAGCACAAACATGAATGCATGCAAATGACAGAAGGGGTGAAACTTAAGACTTGAAATCATGTAGGGGGACTTGAATTAGTACCTTAGTATTAAGTATAGTGGAATAGGTATGGATATCATTTTCTCATGTCCGTCTCGGCTTCCCATGTGACACTTTCAACTTGTTGATTCCTCCAAAAGACTTTGACTAAAGCTACATCCTTATTTCTCAACCTTTTCACTCATCTATCCAAAATTTCTACTAGAACCTCCTCATAAGTCAAGTTATCTTCTACCACACCCACAACATCCAAAGGTACAATAACACTTGGGTCACCCACACACTTTCTCAACATAGATACATGGAAGACTGGATGAACCATAATCATATCAATGGGCAACTCTAACCCATAGGCCACTTTAACAATCCTCCTCAAAACCCTATAAGTATCCACAAACCTTGGGCTCAATTTAACCTTGTTGCCAAAACAAACTACACTCTTCATGTGTTAGACTTTCATGTAAAATCAATCACCAACCTTAAATTCAAGATCTCTTCTTCTCACATGGGAATATGACTTTTGTCTACTTTGGGTTGTTTTCAATCTCTTCCTTATCAACCTCACCTTCTCCAAGGCTTCCATGACTAAATCCAAACCTAACAAAGACATCTCCCCCACCTCAAATCATCCAACTGGTTATCTATAATGTCTACCATAGAGAGCCTCAAAAGGAGTCATACCAATGCTTGAATGATAACTATTATTGTAAGCAAACTCAATGAGTGGGAGATGTTTATCCCAACTACCCTTAAACTCCAAAACATAAGCTCTAAGCATATTCTCAAGAGTTTGGATAGTTCTTTCGTCTTGGCTATCCGTTTGAAGGTGAAAGGCCGTACTAAGCTTATCCTTGGTATCAAGACCTCTTCGGAAGGACCTTCAAATGTGAGAAGTGAATTGAGCACCACAATCTGAAATGATAGACAAAGGCATCCCATGCAATCTAACCATAGCATAATCTTTGTCACCATAAGTGGTTTTGATCAGTAGGAAGTAAGCCGACTTTGTCATTCTATCCACAACAACCCAAATGGAATCAAAATGCTTTCTAGTCTTAGGCAAACCAACCACAAAATCCATGTTGATTATCTCCCACTTCCAAGTACAAATCTCTATATCTTGGGCTAGGCCACCCGACCTTTGATGTTTCGCCTTTACTTGTTGGCAATTGTGACATCTGGATATGAACTTTGCAATATCTTTCCTCACACCACCCCACCAATACACCTCTCTCAAATCTCTATACATCATTGTAAAACGGGATGAATAGAATAGGATGAATTATGAGCCTCATCTAAAATCAACTTCCTCAAGTCATCAACATCAGATACACACAATCTACGTTGGTATCTAAGGGCACCATCTCCCCCTTAAGAGAAAACCTCCACTTTACCATCTCTCACCAAGGCCTTCAATTCTAGCAAGAGCAGGCTCAAGATCTTGTTTTGCCTTTACCTCCTCAATAAGTGAAGATTTAGAACCATCAACAACCACTACACCACCATTGTCAACTTCCTCCAACCTAACCCCAAATCTAGCCAACCTAGGGGTGGCAATTAGGCGGGTTAGGTCAAATTTGAACAGGTTATAATGGGTCAACACACCAATAGGTCAAGACCCAATGTAACGCAAAATTTACTTGGGTCAAAACGGGTTGGGTCAAAACGGGTTGAGTAACGGGTCAAGACCCAACCCGACCCAACTTTTACTAACATTTACTTATTTTATTTTTTTTTTCAATATTTTAGTACTTAATTAAGTTATAATTTTCTTTATTATTGTTATATAAAATATATTAAATTGAACAAAAAGTGTTTGAAAAATATTTTAATAAGATCTCTCTCAAATTAACATATTAACCTAATTTTAAATGGGTTGAGATGGGTTGGGTTGAGCTAATAATTGGGTGGGTTATTAACCCACCCAACCTTCAATGGGTCGGGTCGGGTTGGGCTTAATATTGCCACCCCTAAGACAACCAATGAACCTTTCTAGCCACCTCTTTGCCACCATCATCAACATGTGCTAGGCTACGCATAGACACCCTACTTAGAACATCGACCGCAACATTAGCGTTACCGGGGTGATAATGCGCACTGATATCATAATCTTTAAGGAGTTCTAACCACCTTCTTTGTCTAAAATTTAGATCTTTTTGATTGAACATATATTAGGGGCTGTTATGATCGGTAAATACATTAATATGAACCCCATATAAGTAATGATGCCAAATTTTAAAAGCAAATACCACGACGGCCAATTCAAGATCATGGGTAGGATAATTCTTTTCATGTACCTTAAGTGGTCTAGAGACATATGCTATCACCTTACCATTTTGCATCAAAACACTACCCATGAGGCCTCACAATATACAACAAACTCTTCCATCCCTTCTGGTTGAGACAAGATCGGAGTGTAGACAAGCTTATCTTTCATAGTTTGGAAATTCCTCTCACATTCATCGGTATACAGAAATTTTGCCTTTTTAGGGTCAACTTAGTCATTGGAGAAGCAATAGAGGAGAACTCATTCACAAACCTCTGATAATAACCCACCAAACCCAAGAAACTCTTAATGTCCCATGGAGTCAAAGGTCTAGTCCAATTTCTAATCACCTCTGTTTTCTTAGAATCCACCTTAAGGCCATCACCTGACACCACATTCCCTAGAAATGCAACCTCTTTTAACCAAAACTCACATTTTTCATATTTAGCATACAACTCCTCCCTCAAGATTTGCAACACCACCCTCAAATAATTCACATGCTCCTCCTCACTATGGGAATAAATCAAGATATCATCAATAAAAACTACCACCAAAAAATAAATGTAGGGTTTAAAGACCTTATTCATAAGATACATAAATATAGCTGGTGCATTAGTCAACCCGAAGGACATAACCACAAACTCAAAGTGCCCATACCTAGTCTAGAAGATCGTCTTAGGAATGTCACACTCCCTCACTTTCACTTGGTGATACCCGGACCGAAGATCAATCTTAGAGATGTCACTAGCCCCTTGAAGTTGCTTAAAAAGGTCATCAATCCTTGGTAGAGTGTACTTGTTCATTATGGTGACTCTATTAAGTTTCCTATAATCAATACACATTCTAAGAGAACTATCCTTCTTCTTCACAAACAACACCGATGCATCCCAAGATGATTGACTAGGCCTTATAAAATCCTTTTCCAATAAATCCCTAAATTCCTGTTTTAACTCCTTCAACTCTGCCGGGGCCATACGGTAAGGGGGAATAGAAATAGGTTGAGTATAGGAAGGAGGTCTATACCAAATCCATTTCCCTTTCGGGAGGAACATCCAGAAGCTCATCGCGAAAGGCATCAAGGAACTCATTAACCACCGGAATCGACTCTATATGAAGGAATTTGTACTCAACATCCCTAACCCTCACAAGATGGTAGAGACAACCCTTAGAAATCAACTTTTGGGCCTTAATTCAAGAAATAAACCTACCCTTAACCACCACATCACAACTTTCTCACTCAAGGACGGGCTAATTAGGGAATTGGAACTTGACCCTATGAGTTCTACAACTAATAGAAGCATAATATGCATATAACCAATCCATCCCAACAATGACATCAAAATCCACTATATCTAATTCAACAAAATCACAAGGCAAGATTGTCCGCAAAATAAACACGGGACAATTTCTAAGGAATCTTCTAGCAATAATGAATGCACCAATGGGAGTAGAAACTTCATAAGGCTCACAGAATGATTCGGGACTAATATGAAACTTTTTGGCAACAAAAGGAACAACAAAATAAAGAGTGGCACCCATGTCTATCAAAGCATATACATCAAAATAGAAATCCTTTAAAATACCGATGACAACGTCGGGCACCTCATCCACCCCTTGTCTTTATTGAAGAGCATAGAATCTATTTTGCCTTAGGAGACCCCCTTGTTGGACTCTTCTTTTTGGACCCATATTTGCACCTTGGCCATGTGGACGATAATCTCTACTCTTGTTTTTGATTATGAAGACAATCAATCAGCTTATCACTCACATAACCACAGCCATAACAAGCATTAGTGTTCTTCAAACATGGGCCATTATGGCCTCTACCACATCTAAGGCACATAGGATTAGGCACCACACCACCACCACATTGGACCCTTAGGTTGTCATTAGCAAATCTTCTATTAGGAGTATTGGAAGACCCTTGGCCTTGAGGAAATCGGCCACCCTTAGGACTTTGGAACCTACCTTCAAAATAGCCCCTCTTGGCCTGACTAAATCTTCTTTTTCTAAGCATCTCCACCTCTAGTTGTTCGGCATAAGTCATGAGGCGGGACAAGTCCATATCACTTACCAATATGGTGGTTCTACACTCCACATCAACCCAGTCGGACACACTCGACACAAATTTCTTCAACGCAGACCTCGGCTCGGCAACCAATTATGGAGCATACTTGGAGAGTTGGTTAAACTTGGGGCATACTCCCATACACTCATGGAACCTTGCTTGAGGTTCATAAATTCCATCATTTTGGCCTCCCTTAGCTTTATAAGAAAGAACCAGTTGGGAAATGCCACCTTGAACTCTTCCCAAAGGATGACATTATTGTTCCCTTTCTCCATCTTCCATTAGGTGAACCAAATTTAAGCCACCCACTTGGGTTGGTAGGCCACAACTCTGCCTTTTCATCGAAATTAACCCCCATAATAAACAACACTTTATACACACTGTTAATGAAATCTTGAGGATCCTTATCCACTTTAGACCCATGGAATTTTGGTGGGTTCATTCTAGTAAAATCCCTCATCCTTGAGGCCGGAGTAGGAGCATGAGGGGCTTGGGCCCCTTGGTTTATTTGGTTGGCCATAACATGAGCCAACCTGGTAATAGCATCCCAGAACTCCTTATGAGCCAATCCCCCATCTTGTGGAGCTTGAGGAGCGGGAGGAGCCGATTGTTCCTCGGGTGTACAAGCTCTTCTTCCTTTTGTGATCAACATAATCTAGATTGAAAAGAACATTCATTAGGGGAAAACCTTACTTTAACTTCTATAGCACGACATGGTTCATAAAGAAGGGAAACATTTCCTAAAATGCCTCATACTCACAGTTGTGGTTCACTTAACAACCATGAATAAGACTTTAATCGATGAGATGTGTTGGATTCCGAGGACCATTAACAACCTAGTGCTCTGATACCAAGTTGTCATGACCCAATCCTAGGGCCTAGATGTGACACAGCGAATGAAAACTCGAAAGGACCCAAACAAGCCTCTTAGCGTAGCAACCAGACATTCTTGTTTGCTAAAGCAAAGTAAACAACAACAAGTGATAATAAAAAGGGAAATTGGGACTAAGGGAAGTCTTTAATAGCATGAAACATAGAAGAGTCAAAGCTCATAGCATAAGTACATCATTTATTCCAACAACACCTCTACTCATAGATTGGAGTGGGGGCCAAGACAATTTCCGAGCTCAACCTCATAGTATCAAGAGTTCAGGATAAAGAGAAAACAAGTAACAAGCCCTCATATTTAGGGTACTCGCCTCTTAGAGATTTGGGGACTCGCCTCTAATCCTTTCACCTATGGTGGCACGTAGTTCTATGACTTGGGTACTCGTCTCAAGTCCACTCGGTACTAAGTCTAATCCCAGGGAGTATATCAGATAATCATACTTTAATAGCTTGCAATAAACATAGAGACATGACACAAGTAGCTCTTCATATAATGGACCTCAAATGGTGAGCCTAACTTCAAAGATAAGAATGGGTCATCATCAACATTATCCTTTCATTAACATCAACATCAAAGGCTCATAAGAGGTATCTTTGAGGAAAGGGGCTTAATCCAGCCCTACAACATCATCAACATTTTCATGACTTAAACACATCTTTAGAAAGCCCAAAATCATCATGAAGTCCCTTGAATCATAAATCAACCAATAGATCATCAAAACTTTAAGAATCCTTAAAAATATATTTTATAAAACACTTGGAGGGTGTGTAATGCTAGTACAAAATCATGCAATTCAAGAGTGAAATCATACCAGAAAAATCAATGTAAAACTGCCTACCAATACTTGGTAATTCATGCTATATACATCAAAACCCTTCATCAAATGTCAAGGTAGATCATAGATTCATAGCTCAAAACATGCTTAAACAATCACACTTTCATGAAACCCCAACATAATTCATAGTCAAATCCATAATAAGTCAGACTCTTAAGTAAATCAAATTAGAAACATGAGATTTAGGTAAAAAGGAAGCTTAGGCACCATAGGTAAAAGGATCCAATAGTTGAAATCCACATACCTCAACTTTGGAGAATTCCTTAATGAAGATGAGATAGAACTTGAAGATTGAATGATTTCCTTAAGATCCAAAATGAGATTTGGCACTCGAATTTTGAGTAAAATATTTGTCTAAGTGTTTTAGAGAGTATTTGGGAATGTCTTGTGTGATATGAAAGTGAAATATGGCTAAGTATTGGTATTTTACGCATGGGGAGGCTTTGGTCCAAGACCTAAAAGCCTTGGACCGAGTTAAAATCACTGCAACAAAATATATAGGTATGCATCTAGTCTACAATATGGAGCTGTTGCGGAGGCAACTTTTACACTGTGGGGCGCAAAAAGCTCTTTGGAAATCGATTTTTGGGAAAATGAAATTGTGATTTGTTTGCTCTAAAATTATTATTAGATCCATCATCCATTCAATTTTCCGCCCAAACAAGAATATGAAGTTGAATTTTTTATATCACTCATGAATTTTGAGATATAAAAAAATTACAAATTTGGGCACTTCCGAGACACTTTTTCGGGCACTTTTTGGGGTCCTTTCAATATCTCCCCCTTTGGGAACATTCATCCATGAATGTCAAAGAAACGTACATAAGAAGAGTAATCATGAAGAAATCAGCCCCAACAAGAATGTAACAGTGCACTTAAACACCACTTTTAAAATCCCAACATAAGTGTCAAAATCATCATGAACTTGTCAACATAAACATGAATGCATATGCAAATCACATAGGGCTGAAACATAAGACTTGGAATCATAAAAAAGACTCAATTTGTTATCATAAGATTGAATAGAATGATAGAGGTATGGATATTACTTCTCCATGCCTGCTTCAGCTCCCCTAGAGACACTCTCGACTTGATGATTCTTCAAATGGGCTTTGACGAACACTACATCCTTATCAATCTTTTTCCTTCCATCTAATACCTCCACCGGGGTCTTCTTCTAAGATAACTTATCCTCCACAACAACCACAACCTCAAAGAGTCCCATAGTACTAGAGTTACCAACACATCCTCTCAACTTTAGAAGCATGAAGGACCGGACGAACAATATCCATATACATAGGCAATCCCCATTAGTATGCAACCTCACCAATCCTCCTCAACACTCTATAAGGACTCACAGACTATAAAATCAATTCCCTTTCTTGCCAAATTGGACCACACCCTACATTGGTAGGACTTCCAAGTGAACTCAATCTTCAACACAAGCACACATGGCCTAATTTAGTGTTTAATGACACCATCTCCCTCTTGGGAGAAAACCTCCACTTCACCACCTTACACCAAAGCATTCAATTCTAACAAGGCGGGGTCAAGATCTTGCTTTGTCTTCACCTCATCAACCAAGAAGGATCTAGAACCATTAGCCACAGTCACTACCATAGCCAACCTCTTCCAACCTAACTCCTAATCTAGCCAACTGATGGACCTCTCTAGTCACCTCAAAGATTCCAACTTTCCATAATTAGCAAGCAACCTCACATCCATCAAGATTCACAACATCATCCTCAAATGATCCACAAGCTTCCCTCAACTCCAAAAACAACCAACATCTTATCACCAAGGGCCCCTACAAACATAACAAGGTAGAGATTAAAGACCCTATTCTTGAGACCTATAGACATAGTCGATGCATAAATCAAACCAAAAGACACTACGCCAAATCCAAATATCGAAAAGAACATCAAGAATCCATCTATCACCGGAACAACTCAATAAAAATGGCTTAGGTTCAACACCTGTAACTCTTACAAGATGACAAATGCAACCCTTAGAGATCAATTGGACCTTAAGTCTAGGAATGGACTTACCCCTAAACTACCACAATACAATCCCCCACTTATGGACAAGTTCATTAGGGTGTTGGAATCTATCTCTACGGGCCCTACAATCAATGGAGACACAATATGCATGCAACTAATCCATCCCAAGTATGACATCAAAATCCACCACATCAAATCCAACAAGTCATAAGGCAAGACATATGCAATAAGAACATGGGGCAACCCTTATAGTCCTTTCTAGCAAAAATAGACTCATACAAGGGGGGAGGGGGTAGACACCAAGGTTCACATAACAAATTGGGACACACAAGAAGCCCATTAGCAACCAAAAAGAATAATGCAAGGAATAGCGGAACCCAGATCCATCAAAATCAAAACCTTCAACTTACCCGCGAAGTACCAAGCCAAGTCTAGTGACCCCTAGAGAGGTAAGGTTGAGAACATTGACGACCATCCTTATGAACTTTAGGGACCCATGAATAATACCTCATCTTATGATCCATTCCACCACATCCAAAACATGCACCCAAACCGGCTAAGAAATTTCCCAGGTGGTACCTTCCACACTTATTGCTTGTAAGAGGGGCTTGCCCACCAACACCTTCAACTCGATACTTGGGGTTGGCCACCCCATCCTTGGAAACCCTCTTTTTTGGAGCATCATCAGACTCTTGACCTTGGAAGCTATATCAAATCAAGCCCTTTTAGACCCCTCACTTTTCCTCTTTCTAAGTTTCTCCCCCTTAAGTTGGTTAACATAAGTCATTCGGCAATCCATATCGTTTATCAGCATGGCGGTACGACACTCTTCATTTACCAAATTGGATACACCCATCATAAACTTATTCATCCTTGACCGCAGATTGGCAACCGTAGAGCATACTTGGAGAGTTGGTTGAATTTGAGGGCATACTCCCTCACACTCATGGACCCTTGCTTCAAGTTCATGAATTCCACCATTTGGCCTCCCTTTGCTCACGAGGAAAGAACCGGTCGAGAATTGCCACCTTAAACTCCTCCTAAGGAATAGTATCATGATTTCCCCTTTCCACCTTCCATTGCACAAACCAAATTTGAGCCACCTCTTTTAGTTGGTAAGCCGCCAACCCCACCTTCTCCTCTGAATTCACCACCATGATACACAATGCCTTGCACACTTCATCAATGAACTCTTGTGGATCCTCATCAACCTTAGACCTATAGAACTCCGATGGGTTCATTCTTGTAAATTCCCTCACACTAGAGGCTTGAGTAGGAGCATGAGGGGCTTGTGCCCCTTGGTTGATTTGATTAGTAACAGCATGGGTGAACAAGATTATAGCATTCTAGAATTCAATCTTGATAGCCTAGCCACCTTAGGGAGCTTGAGGAGCGGGGTACGCTAGTTGTCCTTCGGATGTACAAGCTCTTCTTCCTCTTAGGATAGGCATGATCTAGCATAGCAAAGAACAATCACTAGGGGAAAAACCTTACGTTGACTCTTATAGCACGACATAGAGTAAGAAGAAGGGAAACATTTCTTAGAACGTCTCACAGCCTCTTACTCATAGTTGTGGTGCACAACACAACCATGAATAAGACTCTAATCAATGTAGTGTTGCATGCCGAGGACCATTAAAAACCTAGAGATCTGTCACTAAGTTTTTCCTGACCCAAGCCTAGGGCCTAGACGTGACACGACGCATGGGTAACCTGAATGGACCCCAAGCAAGCCACTTAACATAATATTACACATCCTTGGTCGTGGAAGTAATAAAGCAACAATAAGAGATTAGAAATATGGGCATAGGACTATGGAAAGCCTTTCATAGCATAAAAACATCAAAGAGTTAAGAGTGAAAAAGCTCATAGCATCATTACATAACTTGTCCAACAACACTCTAAACATAGAACATAGCGGGTGGCAAGACAATCAACCGAGCTCACCCTCATAAGAAATAGCATATGAAATAAGAAGAGTCAATACATAACATAAATCAAGAGAAGTACGTCCTTGGAGTTGAGGACTCACCAACTTGCTTGAAGATATTACTAGCCACATGGAGGAGGAGGATGATCAAATAGAACTTCAGTTCCTACATGGTAACATCATGTAGGCATAGAGTCTGTGTTAGTACGTTTGAATATACTATGTATGTAAGATGCAATTCAACAAGAGACAAACAACATAGTCAAAATGCATAATGTTAATCAATAGATAGCATAATAGCAATAGGACATGCGTGATCAATGCTTAAGTAAATCATGCTTTGTAAATCATTCATCTTACATAGAACATAATATATATAAATATGGGAAGAAACCTTAACTGACATAAACCATGTGAGCTAGTCTATGCAGTCCTGATGTCCACCCTACACCAGAAGAGAGAGGGAAGTTACTTGCCAAGGTGAACCTTTCTAATGCCTAAGTGGATCTACTAGGCCTTCTTTGAACTGGGTACTCCCCTCTAGTTCTTGGACTCGGGTAACTCACCTCAAGCCTGGACTTAGGTACTCACCTCAAGCCGTCATATTTATGGTACTCGCCTCTAAGAGATTTGGGGACTTACCTCTAATTCCTTCACCTATAATGGCATGTAGTTCTAGGACTTGGGTACTTGCCTCTAGTCCGGTTGCTAAGTCTAATCCTATGGAATATATAAGATAATCGTACTTTACTAACTTGCAATAAACATAGAGACATGGCCCGAGTAGCTCTTAATATCATTATCTCAATTGGTGAGCCTAACTTCAAACATAAGAATAGGTCATCATCAACTTACCTTTTCATTAACATCAACATCAAAGGTTCACAAGAGGTGTAATCTTTGAGAAAAGGGTCTTAATCCGGCCCTACAACATCATCAATAATTTCATGACTTAAACACATCCTTAGAAAGCCCAAAATAATCATGAAGTCCCTTGAATCATAAATCAACCAATACATCATCAAAACTTTAAGAATCTTTAATAAGACCTTTTATCAAACACTTGGTAGGTGTATAATGCTAGTACAAAATCATGCAATTCAAGAGTGAAATCATGCAAGAAAAATTAATGTAAAACTACCCACCAATATTTGGTAAATTACCCTCAATCAATTTATATCAAAACCCTTCATCAAATCTCATGGTAGAATCATAGATTCATAGCTCAAAATATGCTTAAACAGTCACACTTTCATGAAACCCCAACATAGTTCATAGTCAAATTCACAATAAGTAAGACCCATAAGTAAGTTAACTTAGAAAAATGAAATTTAGGTAAAAAAAAGGAAGCTTGGGTACTATGGGTGAAAGGATTCAATGGTTGATACCCACATACCTCAACTTTGGAGATGAGAACTTGAAGCTTGAGTGATCTCCTTAAGATCCAGGATAAGATTTGGCACTTGAATTTTGAGTAAAATATTTGTCTACATGTTTGAGAGATGTATTGTATGATATGAAGGTGACATATGACTAAGTATAGGTATTTTACTCATTTGGAGTCTTAGGCCCAAGACCCAAAAGCCTTGGACCGAGATAACATCACTGGTAACAAAATACAACAGTCTGCATCTGGTACGCGATGTGAACCTCTCACGGAGGTAAATTTTACACTTTCGCGTGCCCTTGGCGCGATGCGCCAGGGGTGCAGAGAGCTCTCTGGAAATCAATTTTTGGGAAAATGAAATTGTGATTCGTTTGCTCTAAAATTGGGGTTAGACCCACTTCCCACTCAATTTTTCCCCCTGAACAAGAATATGAAGTTGAATTTTAGATATCACATATAGATTTTGAGATATGTGGAAATTACGAATTCGGACACTTTCGAGGCGCATTTTCGGGCACTTTTTGGGGTCGTTTCGATAGCACTCCCCATCATAGTAGTTAAGGCACATCACCCACTAAACAAGTTGGTTAACTTGTAACACTATAGGTATTTTTCATGAATTCAATACTTACATACAATCCCTTCATCATCATAGAGTCATTTAACTTATAAACCATATCAGAGAACATCAATAACCCAAGAATCTATGTCAAGACATATTATCAAACACTTGGCGGGTGTGTAATGCTAGTTCAAAATCACGCAATTCAAGAGTGAAATCATATGAGAAAATTCAATGTAAATCAACCCACCAACACATAGTAAAACCCTCATGCAAGATACATTTAAACCTCTCATCAAATCTCATAATAGATCATAGATTCATAGCTCAAAACATGCATAAATAGTCAACATTTTATGAAACTCCAACATAGTTTATAATCAAATTTCATAATAAGAGATACCCATAGTTATCCAACTTGAAAACATGTGATTTAAATAAAAAGGAAGATTGGACACCATGGGTGAAAGGACCCAATGGTTGAAACCACATACCTCAAACTTGGGTTTTCTTGATGTAGTTTTGAAGGAGGCTTGAAGCTTGAAGAGATTTCTTAAGATTTCGAGTTGAGCTTGGGACACTTGATCAAGAATATAAAGTTGGATTTTCAGTATCACGCATGGATTTTGAGATATATAAAAATTACGATTATGGGCATTTTTGAGGCACATTTTCGAGCATTTTTGGGGCATTGTAGTGGGCAAAAATTCCACCAACACTCCTTCACCCCGAAAGGACAAAGGGTGTGTCTCCTAAGTCCCAACTTCCAAATTGCCTTAAGTGTGGGAAGCCTCACAAAGGAGAATGCTTAGCTAGTCAAATGCTTATTTCACTTATGGGAAGCCCGACCACCATGCTAAAGATTACAAGAGTAGAGGCACAAGGTCATGGCCAAAGGGGTCCAGTCCAAGGTACCCAAAGTACCAACTGGGTCTATGCTCTTCATGGTCGCCAAGAGGTAGATAAAGCTCCATATATGGTTATCAATATTATGATGCATATGCATTTTTAGATCCGGGAGCAAATTTGTCTTTTGTAACACCATTTTTTGCATATAAGTTTCATGTATGTCCCAAAATCCTCTATGATTTCTCTGAGATGACTAACCCATATATGAGTCTATCATAACCTAAGGAGTCTATAGAAGTTATCTTATTTCTATCTTGTATAAAGTAATTCGATGTGACTTAGTCGAGCATTCCATGGTGGACTTTGATATAATTCTAGGGAAGGATTGGTTGCATGCCTTTTATGCTTCCATTGACTATAGAACTCGTAGGGTTAAATTCTAATTCTCTAATGAGCCAATTCTTGAATGGGAGGGTAGCAACTCTTCATGTAAAGGTTGATTTATTTCTTTTATAAAGGCCTGCAAAATGATTTCCAAGGGGTGCATCTACCACTTGATGATGTTCAAAGATAAGACTTCCAAAGTTCCTTCTCTCAAGTCAGTCCCCATTGTAAGTGAATTCCCTGATGTCTTCACAAATGAGTTACTAGGTGTCCCTCCAAAAAGGGAGTTAGAATTTGGAATAAGCCTCTTTCCTGCCAGTCAACCTATCTCAATCCCTCCTTATAGAATAGCTCTTGCTAAATTGAAAGGGTTAAGGGAGAAACTGAGGATTTGTTTGAGAAGGGTTTTCTTTAGACTTAGTTGGTCTCCATGGGGTGCCCTGGTTCTTTTTGTAAGAAAGAAGGATAGTCTGTGCATTGATTATTAGAAGCTCAGTACGGTCACCATCAAGTATAAGTATCCCTTCTAGATTTCATGACTCAGAGCTAGGGACTAGGAAAGACATGACAAATGGGAACCTAAGAGTGTCCAAACAATCCTAAAGTATCTACATTCACAACATCAATTTAGAAGCGCATAATGATATAGTAAACACATAGTTCTAAGGGACGGGAAAGTAGGACTCATGCTGTAGGGACGTAATAAGGTTAGGGCTTAGCATGCTCCACATAGCACATAACACAAAGAAACTACGGGCGTGTAAGCATGACTCACTCTATAGGGATAGATCGAAACTTAGGACTTTCCACGTTTCCACATCATATCATAACAAGCATCATATTATCCATATTCAATAGGTAGCCATAACCTTAATCTCAAAATGGCAAAACATAGCATATATCCGTATAAGAGTCTACATGATGTCCAACAATCCCTCTAAGTCATAAAATAGGACGGGGCCAAAACATGTCTTGGGCTCACACTCAAAGTAAATATAACATAAGTTGTAACAATATAATAGGAAGATGGATGGTGGCTTGTCCTCGGATGATAGGACTCATTACAACAACTTTCACGAATCTGACAGACTAGCAAAAGGTGGATATATATATATTCTCCGAGCCATAGATGGATAGATCATGTAGGCAAAAAGTATGTGTTAGGACATTTGAATGTACTAAGTATGCAGGAATGCAATGCATATGAACTCATTAAACCAACATTCAATATTAGATAACAAGGACACATACATTGAAAGAAGTATATAGACAAAGAAGAGTAATATGTCAATATTCTATGAAATTCATATTGAATGAACTGACATAATGCTTACATATAGAGGAGATGTAACCATAACTGACATCTCAAAATTATACGAGCAATTACATGAATATGCTCGATGAAGGTCTCCCATCAGGTGAGAGAAGATTACTTGCCAAAGGTACGGTACCCCATACCTTACGACCCGATCATTTCAGTGTGATGGCCATCTTTCTAATGATCCAGTTATTTCTAAATGATTTTCATAACATATCATATCATAATTGTAACTATACTGTACTACCTGGTCGTTACCATATACCTATGCTGGCACATAGTTCAAGAGAAAGGAAGAGGTCCCTTTGGGATATCCGTGACGCCTCCAATCTCATTAGGTTCTAAGTGATCATCCCACAAGAATACATACATACATATACATATGCTTTCCAAAAGTGTTATAAGTCATTTCAAATTATTTCAATGCATAGTTAGGCTTAAAAGCCAAACATTTTTCATAATCATACACACTTGAGCTGAAAAGCCAAATCATGATTCAATCCATACTTTCATGCATAGGAATAGCTCATTCACATATATATAAAATGGTGTAAATACTCGAATATTATAGACATTTATGTGATCACATTCTTGTCATAAACATATGTGGGCTTAATCCACCAAATAATTCCAATCAAAACTATATCCGTAAACATATTTGGGCCTGACCCACAGAATCATTTTCATCATAATGATGTTCATAAACATATGTGGGCTTAACCCACTGTATAATTTCACTAAAACCAATGCTCATGAAATACAACATGAAATCAAAACTTAAATAAAAAATAAACATGAAATTTAAGTAAATCAATATGTAAATCAGCATTTAAATTATAATTTAGGCTACCCATGCTTACATAGAACTTTAATGGGATAATGGACATTTAAATCTTTATTAATATCCATGCAATTCATCATATTAGGGCTTAATTCACTTTAAAATTAACAATAAAATATAGCCCATATCATAGTTAAATCAAATAAATAATAATCTAAAAGACCCATGTTTAAAGTAAGATCAATTTCATAAAATCAAGTGTAAAAGAGTTTGGCATCTTCATGGCTGAAAGGGACCATGAATCAATCCAACAAACCTTAGATAACCAAGAAGAAATAAGAGAAAATTGAGTGAAGGAGAAGACCCTTCCTTATGCTCCAAGCCAATCCTTCAAGGCTCACTTGAGAGAAGTCTTTAAATGAGAGTGTTGAATGATTCTAAGTGTTTAAATTGATTTTGAATGAGAATAGAAGAGTATAGCTATTTTGAGAGGCTTAGGATAGGTTATAAATTCTTAAACAACCCTCAAAAATAGCCTAGATTACAAGAATTCCATTAATGAAATGGATATCATAAAGTTTCGAGGGGTCCCGTATGGAGCCACCATGGGTGGTGTAGGGGTCACACGGATCATGTGCCCATTTGTAAGGCTCCACCTAGAAATTTTTTCCATTGATGAATTTTCAAAATGGTGATTCCATACATAGAAAATGTTCACATCAACACCCATATGGGAGACGATACGATTCCTAAAAGGGTCAAACAAACCGTTTGAGGTTCATGTATGAAGTGCCTTAGCCAAAATGTGATTTTCAAGGCCAAGGATCCTCTCACAAGCCACGACACGGCCAGTGAAGTGTCACATGAGCCGTGTGGGGTTTATGTGGTAACTGCTTTGGTCTTAAACTCCAACTTAAGGCCAACAGTCTATACACAAGGCCAAGGGGCACATCAAGGCTCCTTCAAATGACCTATGGTGAGTCACACGACCAATGTCAGTGCCGATGTGGTGTCACCTTGGTGAAAACCTTTCCGAAAATAAATTCCGCATACCATTAAGGCCTAACAATATCCAGGTCCTAACATCATGTTCTCCTTGGGAGCATTCATCCTCGAGTGTGCTAGAACAAGGCTTGAAAAGCTTGACTTGAATATGGACATCCAAACACAAAGACACAATGCATATTTCATCACTTGAAAAATCATTTTCTTTCACATGTATGCATATTATGTCATGAGACTCAAGAGTGAAAGAATTAGAACCACTTGGAATAAGAAGAACCTAATACCACAGGCTTGAGTAGATTGGAAAAGATGGGGATATTGTTTCATCATGTCTAACTCTGCCTCCCGTGTAGCATTCTTCATATTTTGATTTCTACAAGAACCTTAATCATTGCCACATCCTTACTGCGAAGCCACTTCACTTGCCTATCCAAGATCTCAATCGGGACTTCCTCATAAGACAAGTTCTCCTCAATCTCAATACCTTCCAAGGGAACAATTGTACTAGGATCACCAATCAATTTTCTAAACATAACATGGAAAATCGGGGGAATAGAACTCACGTCCGTAGGCAAATCCAATCTATAGGCCACATTCCCAATTCGCTAATACTCTCATAAAGGCCTACATACCGAGAGACTTAACTTGCACTATTTAACAAAATGCATTACACCTTTCATGGGTGAGACCTCCACATACAACAATCTCTAACATGAAACTCAAGATCTCTCTTCCTAATATTCGAATATGACTTTTGGTGACTTTGAGCCATTTTCAACTTCTCCCTAATAAAATTCACCTTCTCTATGGCCGACAACACCAAATATGGGCCAATCAAAGCTATCTTTCCTAACTTATACCACTTTACTGGAGATATATATTTTCTACCATACAAAGTCTCATACGATGCCATACCAATGCTAGCATGAAAGTTATTATTGTAAGAAAACTTGATAAGTGGTAAATGATCATCCCAATTACCCTTGAATTCCAACACACAAGCCCTTAACATGTTCTCCAAAGTTTGAATTGTTCTTTCAGCTTTTCCATCGATTTGAGGATGAAAAGAGGTACTTAACTTCACCTTAGTGCAAAGTCCTCTTTGAAACGATCTCCAAAAGTGAGAACATGCAAACTAGAGTATTCACAAGACCAACATGAGTGGCATGTATCCCTCAAGACCATTCACAAGGAGTCAAGAAAAAGATCTCCAAGACCTACAAGCAATGTTCATGAATAAGGAAGCATTAGAGGATCTTAAGGGTCACCAAAGAAAGGCTTACAATGTATGGAAGGTCGATCAAGGTGAGAAGAAGGAAGAAACGAGGTCTTGTGTTCAAATGGCTATTACTTGAATTCAAGGACTTAAAAAGAAGGCAAGCAAACAAGGCCCTTACTCATTAAGGGTAAAATTGTAAAGAAAATGCCTTCTTTATATACTTAGTATAAATAGCCTTATGTTATCATTTGGAAGACTTAGACTATGTTGAATATTGAATTCTTAAAATTATAGTATCTTCTTAGTGTGTAATTAAGGTGAAATATTAGGATTGTTCGTTGACTTGTTGATAGGATCGGGGTTAGGAACAACACTAATATGGAGTGAATACTAGAATTGGAAGCAACAACAAAAAAAGAAAGAAAAAAACTAATCAAAGATATGAGAAATTCAAAGGGAAGATCCAAGAATTTCCAAAAAATTGTTATTTTACGGTCTTGACAAGATCCAAGTAATAATGTATAGATATATGGAAGAAATCTAATGCCTTGAGAAAATGAATCGAAACATTAGATTCGGATCTTGACCAATTTATAAGTAAATAAAGACAATAATTAGTATGTAAATTAATCACCTTCTAAAGAATACCAAAATGAAATCAAAGATATCACAAGAAGAAAGTACTTTATACCTCAAACTATGAACTAGTAAAGGTTTAAAGATAAATTATGAAAGAACAAGTCACAAAAGTTCAATAGAACTCTCTAAAATATTATTAATATCAATCTAATTGTCTTTAATGAAAGGAAAAAGACTCCTATACATATTATAGGGTCCTTGAACGTCCAAGACTCCTTAGTTTAGGCCCAAGGAGTATCCAAAACCTAGAAAGAAATTACAAGGTAAATCTTACTTTAGAAAGGAAATAAAGTTACCTTAATTAGGAATAAACCTAGTAGTTATAGGAAAGCATTAAATGGTACTAGGATACCTTAAATAGAACAAGGAAAGCATTATTAACCTATATATAAATAAGAAAATAAGATAAATAGGAAAAGAATCTTGACAAATTTGGAAAGTTTAACTAGTCTTCTCTGTAAACCTGGGTAGAAAGCAACCTTTGTTGTGGCTGATTCTTGGACTCTTCTTGGCCTTATTTACACAAAAGTTAACGATAAAATTGTCATGATGAATCTTGCTCTATATTGGTGGTGGGTATATAATAAAGCTTGAGTAGTAAAGTCTTGTGGTATGAATGTATAAGCAGGTAAATACTACATATGTTGAGCTACCAAAGAAGTAATAACCCCTAGGTCAGAGAGATTCACATTCACCTACTCTATCTGCCACTAACGTGGTTCTACTTAGTTTCTTTCTATTTATTTATTCTCTTAGGTGAGTAGTAAGAGCCTCCTCATTCACTGTTGGGTGAGCCAACACAACACTTCTTTCTTCCTTTGAAATAAAGATATAGAGCTTTCCCTTTACTTACAGGATTATATCTTGGATTTATCGATTATTTATGGCCGTAGTCCTACTCATGTCGACCTGGTTGAATTGGGAGCTTCATCTTGGACTTGAATTTGGGCCACCAAATAATTGTACCATTTGGATAATTTATCCTTCTTGGGCTTTAACTCTTCTTCCCCAACAAGACACCTTGGATCTGCAATTGAAGTCCGTTGAGCTTTTCATTAATCTCCTTGGTTTGAGATCTTGTTATGGGCCTCCTTTGAACTTCTAAAGCTTCATCCTATTCATGCTTGTCCTTCAATAGAGTAGAGCTTCGTATGATGCTATCATTCCCCTTTTCTTCAAAAGAATTCATCCTCGAATTTAAGTCTGCATCAAAATGGGAAAGATCAGAAACATTAAAAGTAGCACTAACTTGGAACTCACCAGGAAGATCAAATTTATAAGCATTGTCTCCAATACATTCAAGGACTTTGTATGGGCCACTTCCTCTAGGATCTAGCTTGGACTTTCTTTTGAAAGGAAATCTTTCCTTTCTCATATGCACACAAACCAAGTCCCCAGGTGTAAATACAATATATTTTGTTCCTTTATTCCTTCGCCATGCAATTTCTTTATTTTTCTTTTCAATTGCAAGTCTTGTTTGTTCATGAATCGTCTTCATTATGTCAGCCTTCTTTCTACCATCAAGATTAGAAAAATCATTAGTAAGTACAGGCAGTAAATCAAGAGGGGTAAGGGGATTGAATCCATATACAACTTCAAAAGGAGTCTTACCACTAGAAGATTGAAAGGTCCTATTATAAGAGAATTCCACATTAGGCAAGTAATCTTCCTAAGAAGTCAACTTTCCTTTCAAAAGAACCCTCTACATATTCCCCAAATTTCTATTAACCACTTCTATTTGCCCATCAATTTATGGGTGACAAGATGTGGAAAATAGTAATTTAGTCCCTAACTTTCCCCAACGAATTCTCCGAAAGTGACTTAAAAACTTGGCCTCCCAATCACTAACAATAGTTTTAGGTATTCCATGCAATTTAATCACTTTTTTTACAAACAAGTCAGCCACATGAGATGCATCATTAGTCTTTTCACATAGAATAAAATGAACCATTTTAGAAAATTTGTGTACTACCACAAATATACTATCCTTACAATATTTAGTCCTTAGAAGCCCCAATATGAAGTCCATAGAAATATCAATCCAAGGAAAACTAGAAACAAGTAAAGGAGAATAAAGACCATGCGACAATGTTTTAGACTTAGCTTGTTTACATTCAAGACAATGAGAACATAATTTTTCAACATCCTTTCTCATGAGAACACAATGAGAACACAATTTTTCCAAAGTTTTGGTTACTCAAAAATGTCCCATTAGCCCTCCATAATATGTTTTCCTGACAAATAGTTCACACAAAGAGCAGTTAGTACACATAACTTATTTTTCTTAAATAGAAATTCATCTTGATGATTAAATTTCTCAAAAGGATCCAACTTACATTCATAAATTTTTTTACCAAAATCAGAATCATTAGCATAGAGTAATTTGATTTGGTCAAAACCCAACAACTTTGAAGTAAGAGTAGATATCAAAACATACCTTCTTGAGAG
>JAOTQR010088520.1:0-34183 GCA_025774065.1 Solanum ossicruentum
CACAACTGTATATCTATATTTTATTTGTTTACTATAAATATGTGTGTGTGTGTGTGTGTGTGTGTATATATATATATATATATATATATATGTGTGTGTGTGTGTGTGTGTGTGTATGTGTGTGTTAGCTAATTAATTTGATGTCATGCTCAGGGAGGGTATCCTAGACATAACCGGCACTCAGAGACTATTGCTAGTCCTCAAGAAAACCACTTGGCCTCATCATATTCATTCAATTAATAAACTCAAGACAATCAGCGGAAGATTAAGAAAAGTAATGGACACATCTTATCTAGTCTCAACATAATATCAATAAATAAAAAGGCTAGTAGAAAGAGCTAACTCAACAAGTCTTAACATCAACATTCGACTCTAGTCTATAAAGCCTCAATTATCAAGTGGTGCCAATAACAAACCCATGGCTACCTCAAAATAAAGTAAAGCTGATCAAATCTAACTCTAAAAGCAAGATGAAAATAAATGTAATGATTCCTCTGAAGTAGGGGGGGCTTACCAATCAGCTGAATGTCTTAGACCCTCAATGGTATGCCTGTTGATGATCCTAATCCATGTATCTGCATCATGAAATGATGCAGCATCGAGTGGCGTTAGTGCGTGGAATGTACAATACGTAAAATAGGTTAATGTAACATAAGCAGGTAGAATAATATGGAATGAAATCAACTCAAAATGATAGCCAATCAAAATGTCAAATGTCTATCTAAAGCACGAATAAAGAGGAGACAATGACTCATCAAAATCAGTCACCTCATACCATCACATCAACATCACAGTACTGTTAATGACAAACCTATCTGGAAGTTTCTCGGACCTACAACCATCACCTATGGGCCGGTATGACACAACAAAGCTATGTATTACTGCATCCACCCAGTACCTTGCCGAGGTGAAAGGGCGTGGCATCTGTGGATCCATAATAATGTCAAGTCCTCTTTTGGTACTAAGAAAACATCCGTTTTTCATGGCCTAATCCTCTCCTACTATTATGAGTGCGAGTGGGACTCACTCTGACTCATTTTGGTGCTCTTTACTCCTCCTAGGACTCAATAGACTCATAAACAACAAACATCAAGATTTCTCATCATTTAGTCTCTTTGGGACATAGAATATCAACTCATCTCATCAACCATCAACTCAGCAGATTAGGAACATTCTTTTAAGATTAAGTTCAATCTCTCTAAGACTCTAAGGATATCAATCTCATCAACATCATCATCAATACACTCAATTCAGGACTAGAACCACAACAACAAGTACATTTATATCATCAAGGCTCTAGACTCATCTCCTAAGTTTGTTCTTAGATGCTTTCAAAAGTTGGCATATAGGGTTTATACAATATCTCATGAAAAGTATTTAATTCAAGAAAACAAGTTTATGATGATCATCAACGTATGAAAATATATGTAAGTAATATTGTTTTCAAGAATTTAATGAAGATAATACTTCAAGAATCATGTATGCTTTCTTATGCAATCTCAACTCATATATGACCATTTATGGGGCACATGAGAGAACAATCTCATGCTTTTAGTTTAGCCTTACATACTTAGAAAATTGGTATTACAATTAAAATTTAATGAATACTATCTTTCTTGGAGAAAATCCTCAATCTTAATAGTTCCTTTAGAGTGGAAGAACTTGGAAAGACATTGTTTGAAGGGCTTTTTCTTGATTCTTTAATGAAGAACCCTACATTCTTGGAAAAGAAGAATCCAGAAATCCTTTCTTGGGATTCTTGAATTCGTCTTCTTAAAATCTTAGGTTATGATATAAGATTCTATTAAAGATTCGTGAATAAATTAAGAAATTTGGGTTGGGTAGATTAAAGTTTATGGAGAATAACTTACCTTGAGGATGAATCTTGAAAGCTAATCCTAACTTAATAACTTTCTTGATGATTCTTGAGCGTTTATGTTTAGGAATGAAGGAGGGGGTTTTTAATTATGAAAAGTGATGTTTTATATATTTTGGGATCTTAAATAGACCCCTAAAGGTTTTAGTATAAAATTACCCTCAAAATAAAAAGAAAAAAACATCATTAGCTTATCCAGTAAGGGCTCGCGTTAGGTTCGCGATGCGGAGCTGTCGCGGACCTTTAGACTGCTCTGCACTTCTTCATTAAAATGGTCATAACTTTTTACTCCGAACCGCAATTAAGGAGAAATTAGATACGTTAGAAATCTAATTCAAATATCTTCAATTTGATGTATTATGGATCACCTAACTCATTATAGTCTAGGAGATATGATCATTTGAAGTCGACCCTTCTATCAACTCATACGAAAACTTAGTTGGTAGAAATTCTTTAGACTTAACTTTATGTAAAAGATCCCCTATGACTCTAAATCACACCTAATATACTTTAAATACTTAGGAATTGATCCTAACATGTATATACAACCTACAAGTCATTGATTTACCTAACTTTTATAAAATCTTATATTAAAACTCAAATGCTAAGAGTTTTTACCTTAACTTCATACTGGAGGGTTTGTGTGACCTTAGATCATTTCCAAACTAAGTCATTTACTTTAATACCTATACTCAATTATGAATCATCAACTAAAATCCTATATTGTATGAAAGATGACTTAGTCTTAGCTTAAAAAAATGGGGAGTTACATTATCTCCCCTTTGGAATCATTGGTCCTTGAATGATGAGAAAGGATGGACATCAAGGCACGAATAACAATCAAAGCGCTTCTCAATTCTTACTCAATCAATCAAACTCTTGACTCCTTATCAATCTTAACAATCTCTATTCAGACTCAGGAATAGCCACATCAACTAAAGAATAGATAACTCAATTTAAATCAAGAGTAAGGAAATTACCTCAAACATTCTCATCATCAGACACAAATGGAACATCAAAACTCAATCAATTCGAATCATTTAAATGCTTCATCAATCAGTTGTTCAAACTCAAGAAGGAAGTCACCAATTCTAATCGAGAATGGGACCATCATCATATATGACTCTATGGATAACTCTCAAGCTCAGCTCCTCCTCAATTGTGCTCCTTTTCAAATTTACATCTAACCATATCCTCTTATTCCATTTCACACCAACTCTAAGTCCCAATATTTCTAGACCTAAGATGATCACACTTACACTAATCTAACCCCTCAAAATCTATATTTCATATCTCCCTAGTAGCCTGTACTTAGAGAATACTGCTGGTTCTCATCACTCTAATACACTCGCATAACAACAATCCCGAATTCAAGACCATGTCAACTATATCTTAAAATTTTCAAGTCTACTTAGCACTTCTACCTCCACCATTCAAAATGTTCTCACTCAAAGTCACACCGACATACTCTTACCTATTTATTGCTCATCATAAGGTTTCATCTCTCTCCTCCTTCCTATCTCTATCCCTATATGACATATGTTTAACACCAATATCATAATAAGAATACTCCCACTCCTCCTCATCTACCCTCACTCTCAGTCTATTACCATAAGCATCACAATTGGACCTAGAGAAACTCATCATCTCCCTCTTTGGCAAAACCCCTAAACCACTACCCCTCCATGAAAAATAAGCAGAAATATCATCAAGAACTCAAATACTTAGTTGCTTGAATACTCATTCTCATGAATAGACTTCGAACACAATGTCTAGAGCTTAAACTTTATCTCCAATATCATTATTAGGAACGAATACTATCAAGGACTTGCATACTTAAGTACACAGAGGCTCAAAAAGAACATCAACTCAAAGATAGTAACTCAAATCCATTATCACAATTTAGGAGCACTCATTCTCTCCCATCACCCATAATTCATCTACTATCATCAATATTTCTATCAAGTTTGGAAAGCTAGATTACTCAAAGAGCTTGGAATGAAATATCATTTGTATGATTCAATCGAAAAATCTTATCTGAGGACATTCATAACGAAGTACAATCTCCCTCATCTATTAAAATTCACTCTGAGTTCACAAAACTATACGTAGTGTAAAACTCAGGTCATATCTTATTCAGCATAGAACTGGAAACTCTAGGATTCACAGGGTAAGATCAAGATTAATTAATGAATTCATCACTTCTCATCCTCAAAACTTAGCATGAATGGGAATCAACATGATGTGTATGAGACTAGGCCATAGGTACGATAGTCATATAGTAGAAGGGAATAGAGTGTCACCTCAACTGAAGGGTAAAGATCATATAAGATGGAAAAGAGTTTATATCTCATCTTGAAGAGCGCATTGCTATTGAAGACCCAAGATCTACTCTCATTTACTACTTTATCATCTCCCCTTAAGCTCTCAAGGTCCTCTCTTTAAATTTGGGAATCAATTTCCTCTACCAGGTTGTAAGCATATACTCCATTTGGTCAAGGAATCACTATCCACAAAAATATCATAAACTCTTCTATTATGCTATAGTCGCATACATATAACGAGACACTCAGACTCTTTTCAATGATATCACTCTTAGCTCCTTCCGGTCTCTACGGAAATCTCTCTATATTTGCTATTCTTATGGCGTACATAACCACTTCCCACAACTCTTACAATTTAACCTCCTTTTTTTTCCTGAATACTCCCAACTCCTGTGGCCCCCATAAACTCATTTTTATAAGACTAAACTATAATAGAAAACTCATCATCATCTATCCATAAGCCCCATTTGACTTAGATACTTGTGACGACAAAGATTACTTACATGAGTCTACTCCACATCGACAACTTAAATATACTGCCTAGATTCTTATAGAAGTCATAACTTAGAGCTTTACACACCTTTACATAATCATAGATACATATCTCAAGCCTCTTCTTATCTATTGAGTTATTCTCGTCTCATTCGTCTTACCTAAGGGTCTCTTGTACCCTACCCATAGCATCACTTCCTCACAAGTCAATATTTTCTTCTAGAACATACACTATTGCAAGCCTCTTAGAGCAAATCTCCAACTAAGGCTATCACTCTCACAATCTCCTCTTTAACACTATTCCTCAACATTTCAAGCTTAGGGATTATTGCTACCATCTGCATCACACACTTCCCTCGTATTATACCAACCTATAACTACTAGGTAACAATTTAGGAATGGAGGCCTAGTAAGTCTCATAGCGAATACTCGATACACATCCTCTCTTCACAACTCATGTACCATTTACCTGTCTAGTATACCTCACCCTATTATCTAGCTAAGCTAATCACTGTATGAATCTTATGATACTCTCACATCGAAATAGTAAGCCTAGTTTAGGTCTATTACCTCCTAAGTACTCTGTTTCCCCTATCTATTCTTCACCCTCACTAAAAGTGTATTAAAGTACATCAACATAGACCTCCTTCTAGTTTTGAGCATGCTCTAACACATTCTGACACTAACTCTCTCTCTCTCTCTACACCTCATCATGACAATCACAAGGCACTCACCGCTCTTTCATCCAACTTTAGGAAATAGAATCATCACCATTACTTACCTAATAGGTACATAACTCTAATATAAGCCTCAATTAGCTATCACTCTTGCTATCTTGGCCCTTTTTTTCCATTATCATCCTTGTAACTTTGGGATAATTCAATTCTACTCAGGGTTTATAAGATGATTAAGATCTCACATCTCACCCTTAGGTGATAATGTTAATCTCTTTAGAGACGTAAGTTTCTCTCTCATGGGTAACATCAGAAGCAAGTTTTGAAGAAAAAGGGTCCGGGTACCTCTAGAGCTAACTCAAATAAATGATTCAGATGAGTAATAGTGCACTCTTTCTAGTCACTCAACTTAGTACACTAGTCGGTTTCTCTCAAGCCTAGCGTAGCCTCTCTACCATTCTGATTACTTTATCGCACAAGATCTCATCTGCGAGTGTGAACATTACTATCTCTCTCACCTCGTGGATGAGGCATAGTAGAATGGTTTTAGAGCATCGCATGAATCATCATAGATTTCTTAAGAACTAGCTCTATTGCACGATTCCGAATCTGAAAGGAAGGAAACTTTTCCTAATGTCCCATAGCCTCCCCATTATGGATGTGGAATGCTTCATACAAATAATAAGGACTCTACTAGACACGACTTCATAGACTCCCTAAGACACTTGAACTTTGTACTCTGGTACCAAGTTTGTCATGCCCTTGGAGGTTACCCTAGATGTAACTGGCACTCAGAGACTATTGCTAGTCCTCAAGTGAACCACTTAGCCACATCAAATTTATTCAATCAATAAACTCAACACAATTAGCGGAAGACTAATAATAGTAATGAGCACATCTCATCTAATCTCAAGATAATATCAATAAATAAAAGGGCTAGTAGAAATAGCTAGCTAAACAAGTCTTAACATCAGCATCCGACTCTAGTTTATGAAGCCTCTATCACTATCATGTGGTGCCAATGATAGACACATGACTACCTAAAAATAAATTAAAGTTGATCAAATCTAACTCTAACAGTAAGGTGAAAATAAATGTAATGATTCTTTAGAAGTAGGGGAGGTTCATCAATCAACTGAACATCTTAGACCCTCAACGATGTGCATATTGATGATCCCTAATCCATATCCCACATCATAAAATGATGCAGTTCCTAATGGCATTAGTGCGTGGAATATACGGTATGTAAAATAGCTCAATGAAACAAAAACAGGTAGAATAATATGGAACAACATCAACTCAGAATGATAACCAATCAAAATGTCAAATGTCTATCTACAACAAGAATAAAGAGTAGACAATGACTCATCAACATAAATCACCTCGTACCATCATATCAACATCAGAGTACTATCAATGAGGAACCTATCTGGGAGTTTCTCGGACCTGTAACCATCACCTATGAGGCAGTGATGACACAACAAAGTGATATCATTGCCGCATCCACCCAGTACCTTGCCAGGGTGAAAGAGTATGGCATCTGTGGATCCATTATAATGTTAAGTCCTCTTTTGGGACTAAGGAAACATCCATTTTTCACAATTCAATCCTCCCCTACACTGGCTACATAGTTATGAGTGCTAGCGGGACTCACTCATTTTTATGCTCGATACTCCTCTCAAGATTCAATATGCTTATGAACATCAAACATCAAGATTTCTCATCATTTAGTCTCTTTGGGACAAAGAACATCAACTCATCTCATCAACCATCAATTCAATGGATTAGGAAAATTCTTTTAAGATTAAGTTCAACCTCTTTAAGACTTTAAAGGATATCAATCTCATCAACATCATCATCAACACACTCAATTCAGGACCAGAACCACAACAACAAGCACATTTATATCATCAAGGCTATAGACTTGTCTCCTAAGTTGATTCTTGCATGCTTTCAAAAGTTAACACATAGGGTTTATTCAATATCTCATGAAAAGTAATCAATTCAAGAAAATAAAGTTTATGATGATCATCAACGTATGAAAATACATGTAAATAATATAGTTTTCAACAATTTAATCAAGATAATACTTCAAGAATCATGTATGGGGATTCATGGAATCTCAACTTATCTATGACAATTTATGGGGCACATGGGAGAATAATCCCATGCTTTTAGTTAGCCTTACATACCTAGAAAGTTGATATTACAGTTGAAATTTGATGAATACTAACTTTCTTGGAGAAAATTCTCGATCTCGTTAGTTCCTTTAGAGTGGAAGAACTTGGAAAGACATTGTTTGAAAGGCTTCTTCTTGATTCTTGAATTCTTTACTTAGAATTTTTAGAGTTCTTAATGAAGAATCCTACATTCTTGAAAAAGAAGAATCAAGATATGTTTTCTTGGGATTCTTGCATTCATCTTCTTGAAACCCTAGGTTATGATTTAAGATTCTATCAGAGATTCATGAATAGATGAAGAAATTTGGGTTAAGTAGATTAAAATTTATGAAGAATAACTTACCTTGAGGATGAATCTAGAAAGGTAATCCTAACTTGATGACTTTCTTGATGATTCTTGAGCGTTTATGTTTAGGAGTGAAGGAGAGGGTTTTTAATTATGAAAACTGATATTTTATGTGTTTTGGTACCTTAAATAGAACCCCAAAGGTTTTAGGATGAAAGTACCCTCAAAATAAAAAGAAAATGACCTCATTAACATATCCAATAAGGGTTCGCATTAGGTCCGCGATGCGGAGCTATCGCGACCTTCAGATAGTTGTGTGTTTCTTCATTAAAATGGTCATACCTTTTTACTCCAAACTACAATTAAGGCAAAATTAGATGGTTGGAAAGCTAATTCAAATAATTTTGATTTGATATATTATGGGTTACCTAACTCGTTATACTTTTGGAGATATGGTCATTTGAAGTTGACCCTTCTATCAACTCATACGAAAACTTAGTTGGTAGAAATTCTTTAGACTTGATGTAAAAGATCCGTTATGACTCTAAATCACACCTAATATACTTTAAATACTTAGGAATTGATCTTAGCATGTGTATATAACCTACAAGTTATTAGGTCACCAAACTTTTATAAAATCTTACAATGAAACTCAAACCTAAGAGTTTTTCGCGTAACTTCGTACTAGAGGGTTCATGTGAACTTAGATCATATCCAATCCTATTTCTAAAATAAGAAATTGATTGTAATATCTTGATGAAATCTCAGAACAAAGAAATGCCAGAATAGGAACTTTGATTTATAGGCATCAAACTAAAAGCATATATAAAAACAAACATCTGATAAGAGTTCAGTTTCATTAAAGATTAATTGTCACAGATATTACACTAAGATAAAAGATATTACCGATGAAATTGCTAACAAAGATGTAGTGGTATCATCTCCAATCGAGCTCAATCTGCACAAGTTATGGATAGAATAGTTAGTATCTTTTGTTAAAGTGACCTCAGTATCGTTAATTTTGTTGATTTGGGTCTTATAGTATAGGATGAAATTGACAGATGATTTGAGTATAATAAGTCTTCACTAATTTGTATCCATGACATTCGTGATATGTTTGCACACCTAGGTGGATGACAATCAAGCTCATATCATTTATGTTTTTTTTTTTTTGCAGAAAGACCAGACCCATCAAAGCTCAGGTGTTGCTCATTTGTTGAAGATGAAGCCATAGACGTCTCTGGAAACTCCACTTTCTCATTTGATTATTTTGTTAATCTTCTAATTCCTTTATGGGGCTTTCTCAACCTTTCTCTTTTTCTTCCTTAAAGTGGGCTGGTTTTAGCGATATAATTTGTTAATTTTTCTTAATAAATGGGTTTCAGCTGCTTTTTAACTTTAAAAAAGTGAAAATTATACAAATAGACGACTTATGTTAGCTCAATTTTGAAAAATCCCAACTGTTTAATTTAATTACATTTTTCCCATTGTTTCAACTTCTCTCTATCCACTATTGATACACTCACCCACGCTGCCATCATGCCCCTAACCGACGTCTATTTATTAGGCATCAGTTTCAATCTCTTCCATAATTAATGTTATGCTTCCCTTTTTAAATTTGTATTAAAAAATAATCCTAAAAACGTAAAATAATTTGATTTCCCCCATTTTCCATTATATACCCAATTCTATTCCAACAAGTTCTCAACTCTATCCAAAACTCTCCATGACTATGGAGAGTTCTCCATCTTTCTCACACCACACAACAAATAAACTCACAAATAATGGCCAAATCAATGAATCAAATGTTGTCAATCAAAGTGATGTTGCTCAGTCATTAGACATTAGCAAAAAACGAGCAGCCGAATCCATGGATGTCAATTTGAAAGCACCCACACCAAAAGCAAGCAAGGAATCATAGAATAAGTTGAAGAAAAGAAAAAAAATGAATCCCCAGCAAAAAAAGGGAATTTCTTTTTAAGAAGCCTAAGAAACATGTCAAAGTTGCATCACGACCAACATTGCCAAAGGTTACTAATTTTTTTAGTGTTGTTAATTTTTTGTTGATACAAATCTTGTATCAAAACTATTTCATTGGGTTGAGTGAATCAGCATCTGTTGAATGTTGTTATTAAAGATTTTTTTGATCAGTTATGTAGAGTGTATAGCAAATCTTTATTTTTATTAATGATTAATAAATCACAAGTATTTTGTCCATTTTTTGTGAATATTGTATCAGTATGTTATGTCTTTTCATGTGAATCTTATATCAACACGCATATGTTTGTACAACATTGCAAAAAATCTCTTTGTTTTGTATCAACACACATATTTTTGTATCAACAATGCAAATGATGTAATAGTTTTGTATTAGTATTTTACTTTTTATATCAACGGTAACAATACTGATACATGCTACAATAAGGTTACCAACACTAATACAAATTTAATGATATCACATATCTCAAGTATATACTTGTATCAATATATAGTATTTTGTTTATTTCGATTACTGATACACTTTAAGAAAACATTGCACTTCTTGGCATATATCAATAAATTACAAGCATTTTTATTATAGACTGTTCATTACTCACGATGTATCAACATTGTTCATTACTCAAAATTATTGGCAGGTGACAATAAATTTCAATCAATAATTTTTTGTTATAGTATTGATAACTCATTGTTCATGATATGTGTTATTTATTGTTTTTGCATCTATTGTCTAAATTTTTTTTGTATCAACAATATATTTGTAAGAACCCACTTGAGATAAGCATGAAAAGTTCAGAAAAATGAGTGAGTTCTGGTTCAGTTGATGTTTATGAAAGGGGTTATGACTCATAGGCCGTAATACGACTCGTCAAGGGGTCTCATAGGACTTGGCAGACTTGGTGAAATCTGGGATATTTTTGAAGTCCATTCTACGACTCATAATATGACTTGTAAAGTCTTCTAAGAATCATAGAAGGTTGTTTCGTAGTAGGTTCCAGGGACAGGGTGTTGTTGGATATCTCACCTACAAGGGGTGTTTACGTCTCATAAACTGGTGTACGAGTCATAAGTTAAGGTTTCATGCCATTCTCTAGAGATCCTAAATTCCAGACCATTTGTCCACGAGAGGCTATTCTATGACACGTAGAGTGAACTACGAGTCGTAGAGGGGGTCTCATAGATCGATCCAGCCAATTTTTATAAGGGATAGTTTTATCATTTCTCAGCCTTTTATGCTTATACTATGTCGTTTTGGATCCTTGGGAGGCCCTTTTACCATATTATAACCCTAAGCTTATCTCATTTTCCTTTCATTCTCCCACAAAATTCTTAAGTCTAAATGCTCCCAAGTTCTTGAGCTCCCAAAGGAAGAATAAGGTAGGGTTTTGGTTCTATCTTCTCCAAATCAGGGTTTCTCCATTATATACGTCAAGGTATGTGGATTTTGATTGTGACCTTTCCCCAACAAGCTCAATCATTTTCTTCTCGAGCTTCTCTCTCCAAGCTTCTCTCTCCAAGCTTCTCTCTCCAAGTTATGGATTTTCATGAAGGTTTCATGGGTTATTTGTAAAACATGATTCTGAAGGAAACTATGTTGAATACTATGTTATTTTACTCTACATGATATTATGAAATGATAATATATGTGATGTTATGATGAGGGTTTAAAGGTACCTCAACTATATTTTGATATGATTTAGTGGGTTACTATGCATGATTTGTAAAAAAGGTTTTCACTACTCTCTCTATGTCTAAATATGTGAGCACAAATGTATATCCACCATGTTTTGCTACGTTATGATCTAAGCTTCTTATGTTAATGAATGCTCTATGACAAGATATATGATTTGGGCATGATATGATTTGTGAAAGTGGTCCTTTATATGCTATGAATAATGAGAATATTGTGAAAGCTATGAGAAGTTATGATGCCCTATTTTGGTATGAGGAAGCTTTGGTTTTGATGAGCTACTCTATGAACTCTGAGAATATTGAAATGTTTTGCATATTATGGAAATTTTGAATATTCCTTTTTAACATAGCACCGATGGATTGAAGGAGTGCTCTTTTTCCTTAAACTATTTGCCTAGTATAGGTTCCTTTCTGAAATGTGTGTTATTTCCTTAAGGAAAGATGCCTCCGAAATGGGTGTTGTTCCCATAAGGATATGATATGATATGATATGATATGATATGATATGATATGATATGATATGATATGATATGACATGACATGATATGATATAATATGCAACATGTGGAAATCCTATTCAAAATATGTGTTGTTTCCATAGGGACGGTTACTTCATATGACCTAGGTGTTATTCCCGTAAGGTGAAGTCCAGTTTACCTTTGGCAATTAGACCAGCTCTTTACCGATGAGGGGATTTCATCGGGACTCCAAGTAATAGCTTGCTTGATATTATATGTCGATTGTGGTCCTTTACCATTTACGTATGATATGTTATATAACTTGATTATGTTTCCCCATGTGATTTGACAATGGCATGGAGCATATATGACATATTGAGCCTACATTTTTTGACTATGACTATGCATATTATTGTATATGGCTTATATCCTTGTTACATTTGCACCTACATACTTAGAATATTTCAAGTACTAATGCATACTCTTTGCCTGCATAATCTAACCATGCAAGAATCGGAGCACCATACTATCCTCCACCGCATCCACTCGGTTAGACGTCCGTCCAACGATTTGCTTGGTGAGTCCTCCATATTCGGGGACAAAAATCCACTTACCATTATGCTATATCTATACTTTATTATTTTTGGATACTACCTTTTGAGTATGAGCCCAGAAAATGTCTTGGCCCCCAACCAATTTCGTATGTAGAGGTGTCGTTGGATGTTAAATGATTTGGTATTATTGAGCTTGACTCTCATGCTATGTTTTATGAAAACATCGCTTAGTCCCATTTTCCCTTTTGATTAAATTATTGCTTATTTATGTTTTCGCAAACCTAGGATGTGTCATATGTACTTAAAGGGCTTGTTTGGGATTCCTTTGGGTTTTTTATTCGCCGTGTCACGTCTAGGCCCTAGGCTTGGGGCGTGACAAAGCTTGGTATCAGAGCAATAGGTTTATAAATTGTCCTAGGAAATCCACTACACCGCGTCGAATAGAGTCTTGTTCATAGTTGTGAAGCACGCCACGACTATGAGCAAGGCAGTATGAGACATTTTAGGAAATGAATAACTTCTCCATGCTCTACTTTGTGCTTTAGATTTAACATAAAGTTCCTTACCTCTAATCAGTGACCATTTCCTCTTATATATTATGCCACCAAGATGAATGGCCTAAAGATCTCCTACTCGCGAAGATGAGTCGGTCCCTCCAGCCTCGTAAGCCCCTCAAGCGGGCGAAGAAGGGGTTATCAATGCCGAGTATAGAAATGTGTCACCCTCTTAGCAAGGTTTGTGGCTAGCTAAGGGGATCAAGCTCCCCCTGCTCCTACTCCAGTGTCAATGGTGAGGGACTTCACAAGAATGAATCCTTCGGAAGATCATGGCTCTAAGGTGGAGGAAGTCCCCAAGAATTTATCGACGAGGAGTAAAAATTCTTGGCTATTATAGAGGTTAGTTCAGAGGAGAAAGCAGAACTAGCAACCTATCAACTTAAGGGCCTTGCTCAAATATGGTATGACCAAACGAAGATCGAAAGGGCGGATGATAAGCCCATCCCATAGGAAGAATTCAAAGTTGCCTTTCTTGATCGCTTCTTCCGCATTGAGCTAAGAGAGGCTAAAATGATGGAATTCATGAATCTTCGATAAATGACTATGAGTATGAGGGAGTATTCTCTCAAATTCAACCACCTATCCAACTTTGCCCTTCACTTGATTGCCGATCCTAGTTTGTACGATTTGATTGTTGAAGTGTGCCATGCCGCCATGCTAATTGGGGATATAGACAGATCATGGCTCATGATCTATGCGAATATGATGATCCAAGCCTAGGGCTTAGACATGACATGGCAAATGGTGAATCTGAAGGGACCCAACTAAGACTCTTAACATATAATTACATATCCTTGATCGCGGAAGCAATTAAACACAATAAGAGAATAGAAATAAGGGCAAAGGGACTAATGGAGTCTTTCATAGCTTAAAACGTATAATAGTCAAGAGATTCAAAGCTCATAGCACCATTACATAACTTGTCTAACAACACCTCTAAACTTAGAATTGAGCGGGGGCTAAGGCAACTTTCCGGGCTCACCCTCCTAGTCAAAAGCATACATTAAGATAAGAAGAGTCCTTTCATTACATAATATCAAAGACATTGTCCTTGGAAAAGAGGACTCACCTAAGCTTGCTTTGAAGATAGTACTATCCACGTGGAGGAGGGATATGATTAAGTGGAGCTCCAATTCTTACGTGGTAACATCATTTAGGCATAGCGTATGCATTAGTACATTTGAATATACTAAGTATGTGGTGTACAATATAACAAGATATAAGAAACATAATCAAAATGCATAATTAGGCAATAAATGAGCATATAACAATATGTTATGCATGAATGACGCTCGATGTAAAACATGCTTATATATAATATATTACATATGTAGTAAGAGACCATCATTATAAGAGTCCAAGGCCTACAACCCCCTTGGAAAGGCGATCGAGGTATCAACCCCTCAATTGGTTGATGATTGTCACACCTTAGCATCAATGGTGATTGAGGTATCAACCCCTCAATTGGTTGATGGTTGTCACACCATACCAACCATGGTGATTGAGGTATCAATGCCTCAATTTGGTTAATGGTTGTCACACCCTATTATCCATGGCGATTGAGGCACCAACCCCTCAATTTGGTTGATGGTTGTCACACCTACCATCTATGGTGATTGAGGTAGCAACCCCTCAATTTGGTTAATGGTTGTCACACCCTACCATCCATGGTGATTGAGGTATAGCACCCCCTCAATAAAGTGTGGTCAACTTGCAACACTATAGATACTTTCCAAGCAAAGAACTCATATACACTTTCCTTTCATCATCATAAAGTCATTCAAGGTCATGCAATGGATCATCAATAGCTTAAGAATTAAAAACATGACATTTTATCAAACACTTGGCTGGTATGTAATTCTAGTATAAAACCATGCAATTCAAGAGTGAAATCATGTAAGAAAACTTGAAGTAGATCAACCCACCAACACTTGGTAATACCCTCATGCAATATACGTGAACCCCTTCATCAAATCACATAATGGATCATAGATTCATAGCTCAAAACATGCTTAATCAATCACAATTTTATGAAACCCTAACATAGTTTCATAGTCAAATTCACACTAAGTAAGACCCATAAGTAAATCAATTTAGAAACATACAATTTATGTAAAAATAAAGGTTGGGCACCATGGGTGAAAGGATCCAATGCTTGAAACCCACATACCTCAACTTTGGAGATTCCCTTGAAGAAGACTTGATCGAGGACTTGAAGCTTAAATTAAATCCTTAGATTCAGAATGAGATTGAGAAACTTGAATTTTGGGTGAAATATTTATCTAAGTGTTAGAGAGAGTTTTGGGGAATGTCTTGTATGATATGGTGTTGAAAAATAACTAAGTAAAGGTAATTTTACGCAAAGGAAGGATTAGGCCCAAGACCTCAAGGCCTTAGGCGGAATTAAAAAAACCGGCAACAAAATATAGCAGTTCACACCCTAGTCGCGTAGCACCAGGGGCATGGACCCCCACTGTTTTCGTAAAATTTTGGAAATCAAAATTTTGTTATGCTTTCTCTAAAATCGGGGTTAGACCCATCTCCACTCAATTTTTTCCCTGATCACGAATATGAAGTTGAATTTTCAATATCACGCACGAATTTTGAGATATATCAAAATTATGATTATGGGCATTTTCAAGGCACATTTTTGGAATTTTTTTTTGGGGGAGGGGGGCTCATTTCAGCAGAACAGCTTGAGGGGGTGAAGCTTAGAAAGAGGAGAGTGGGGGAATTCAATAGGACCCATCTTGATGGTGGATTCCAAGGTACTAAGGGTTGTCATTTTCAACAAGGCCACGAATCACAAGGTCAAATATTTGCAAATGAAAGGGTGCCCAATCCAAAGGCTCAAGATAGTACCAGTGGTTTGGTTGCTCCTAAATGTGGGAGGTGTGGGAAGAACCATGGGGGTAAATGCTATAGAGATAGCAGTGTTTGTTTCGGGTGTGGAAAAATGGGCCACAAGATTGCGGATTGTCCAAACAAAAGAAAGGGGCGGTCGTCCTCAAGGGCAAGGTGCTCATGATGACCAAAGAACTAAAGAGAGTCCGCAAGGAGGTGCTCCTCGGCACAACCATTTCTATGCTCTTCAAGGGAGACAAGGGGTAGATGAGGCACTCGATGTCATTTCCGGTATGTTGACACTTTGGAACCTTGATGTTTATGCTTTGTTGGATCCGGGTGCCACTCTTTCCTTTATAACTCCATTTATTGCTAACCGCTGCATATGTGTCTCGATATATTATGCGACCCGTTTGAAGTGTTCACTCCCAATGGTGAGTCTATTCTTGCAAAAAGGGTCTATAAGGGTTGTCCCGTGTTGGTGTTGCATAAAATTTTTCCTTGTGACATTGTTGAACTCAATATGATAGATTTTGACATCCTTTTGGGATGGACTGGTTACATGCATATCATGCCGCTATTAATTGTAGAACTCATAAGGATAAATTCCAAATCCCTAGTGAACCTGTCCTTAAATAGGAAGGTTGTGATTTGGTAGTCAAAGGTAGGTTCATCTCTTACCTTAATACTCAGAAATTGGTTTCTATGGGTTGCATTCATCATCTTGTATGGGATAAGAATGTTGAGTCTAGAGTTCTTTCTATTGAGTCAGTTCTAGTTGTCAATGAGTTTCTTGATGTTTTTTCCCATGAACTTCCGAGTGTCCCTCCCAAAAGGAAAATAGACTGCGGTATAGATCTCCTCCCCGACACCAAACTTATTTCCATTCCTCCATATCAGATGGCCTCGGCGGAGTTAAAAGAGTTGAAAGAGCAACTAACGGATCTACTAGAAAAAAGGTTCATAAGGTTGAGCAAGTCACCTTCAGGTGCACCGAATTGTTTGTGAGAAAGAAGGATGGTTCGCTTAGAATGTGCATCGACTACCAACAACTCAGCAAGGTTACCATAAAGAATTGTTCCTATTGCCAAAGATCAATGACCTATTTGATCAATTCTAAGGGGCTAATATTCCTTTTCAAAAAGATAGACCTTCGGTCTGAGTATCATCAATTGAGGGTCAGGTAGTATAATATTCCTAAGACGGCTTTTCGAAAAAGATACAGGAATTTTTGAGTTCATAATGATGTCTTTCGATCTAACTAATGCCCCAACAATATTTATTGATCTCATGAATAGGGTTTTTAAAAACCCTAACTTGATGCATTTGTTGTGATATTCATTGATGACATTTTGATTTACTCCCGGACCGAAGAGGATCACGCACAACATTTACGGGTGGTATTGCAAACATTGAGAGAAGAGAGGCTCTCAGCTAATTTTGACAAATGTGAGTTTTGGCATAAAGTAGGTGGCATTCTTGGGTCACGTGGTGTCAGGTGGACTTGTAAAAGACAAAGTCAATAAGGAATTGGCCCAAACCTTTGACTCCGATAGGCATTAAAAGTTTCTTGGGGTTAGCTTGTTACTACCGAAGTTTGTGAATGGGTTCTCCTCAATCGCTTCTCCTTTGACCAAATTGACTTGGAAGGGGGAAAAATTTGTGGACGGATGAGTATGAAAAGAGTTTCCAAACTTTGAAAGACAAGCATATGTCCGCTCCTATTTCGGCTCTTTCAGAAGGATTAGAGGGATTCGTGTGTATTGTGATGCTTCAAGAGTGGGATTGGGGTGTGTGCTAATGCAAAATGGCAAAGTCATTGCCTATTCTTCCAAGCAACTAAAGGTGTATGAGGTAATTACCCCACTCATGATCTTGAACTAGCAGCCGTGGTGTTTTGCTTGAAGATATGGCGCCACTATTTGTATGGCATGTGGATGTGTTCACCGACCATAAAAAGTCTCCAATACATGTTCACTCAAATAGACTTAAATTTGAGGCAATTTAAGTGGCCAGAGTTCCTTAAAGACTACGACATGATGTGCAATACATATGAGCATAGCAAATGTGGTGGCCGACGCCCTAAGTCGGGTGTCCATGGGTAGTAACTCACTTGAAGGATAGTAAGAAAGAATTCGCAAGAGAGGTCTATTGGATAGCTAAGTTGGGTGTTAGATTAAATGAAGTAGCAAATAGGGGTGCGGTAGTTATTGATGGTTCCCAATCTTCTTTGGTCGAAGAGATCAAGTTCAAATAAGACCTTGACGCTGCCTTGGTGGAATTGAAGTCATTGGTAAGAGATGGTAAGGTGGAGGCATTCTCCCGAGGGGGAGATGGCGTTCTTCTATATCAAGATAGGTTATGTGTGCCCAATGTTGATGACTTGAGAGAGTTGATCTTGAAAGAAGCTCATAATTCCTTTTACTCCATTCATCCTGGTTCTACTAAGATGTATAGAGACTTGAGGGGAGTGTTTTGGTAGAGTGGTATGAAGAGAGGTATTGCTAAGTTTGTAGCCGGTTGTCATAATTGCCAACAAGTCAAGGCGAGCACCAAAGGTCAGGGCTTAACCCAATACATAGAGATCCCTACTTGAAAGTAGGATAAGGTCAACATAGATTTTGTGATTGGGTTGCCGAAGACTCGAAAGCATTTCGATTCCATTTAGGTTATTATTGATAGAATGACTAAGTCGGCTCACTTTCTACTGGTTAAAATCACTTATAGTGCCGAAGAGTATGCTAAGTTGTACATTCACGAATTGGTAAAAATGCATGGGGTTCCATTGGCCATCATTTCAGATCGCACTTCCCAATTCACATCGCACTTTTGGAGGTCCTTCCAAAGGGGCCTTGGCACCAAAGTAAAGCTTAGTACAGCCTTTCACCCATAAATGGTTGGGCAAGCTGAGAAGACTATTTAAACTCTTGAGGAAATGCTCAAGGTTTGTGTCTTGGAATTTAAGGGTATTAGGATGAGCACCTTCTACTCATCGAATTTTCTTTCAACAATAGCTACCACTCAAGTACTGGGATGGCTTCTTTCGAAGACCTTTAAGTAAGACATTATCGATCCTCGGTTGGTTAGTTTGAGGTGGAAGAAATAGCTTTGTTGGGACCAGATATAGTATTGGAAGCCCTGAAGAAGGTGAGAATGATAAGAGAGACGTTAAAAGTGGCTCAAAGTCGACAAAAGTCGTACGTCTACACGAAGAGGAGAGACCTTGAGTTCAAGGCGGATGATTGGGTGTATTTGAAGGTTTTGCCAATGAAGGGTGTGATTTATTTTGGGAAGAGGGGAAAGTTAAGCCCTAGGTACATAGGGCCTTATCGAATTTTAAGGTGCATTGGAAGGGTTTCATATGAATTTGAGTTTCCCATGGAAATGAGTATGGTACACCTGGTTTTCCATGTCTCTATATTGAGAAAATGTGTTGGAGATCCTAGCTCCATTGTGAGTTTAGAGGTGGTTGATGTCATCGAAAACTTAGCTTATGAGGAAGTTTCGATAGAAATATTGGATAGGCAAGATAAGCGATTGAGAAATAAAGAGATACCCTCCGTCAAAGTCCGTTGGAGGAAGTAACATGTACAAATTTCCACATGGAGGTCGAAGCCATTATGATGAAACAATGTCCTTATCTCTTCCATTCCAATCAAGCTTAAGGTAATGTGATCTTCTTGTCATAGAATCTTTTTTCCTGGTATGCCATTCTCATGACATTTGTGCATGTATATATAGGTTTGAGACTTGCATTATAAGTATTATTTGAAAACATGGTTGTAAGATTTAAATATTGCATGGATAGTGTTTTGATATATGATGCATTGTCACGGGTGCACAAATTCATTATGTTGAGCTAGCCTTAGCACATTCTGGGATAAATGCTCCCAAGAGGGAGATATTGTAAGATCCCACCTTAGATAAGCATGAAAAGTTCAAAACAATGAGTGAATTTTGGTTCAGTTAATGTTTACGAAAGGGGTTATGACTCATAGGTCATAATACAGCTCATAAAGGGGTCTCATAGGACTTGGCTAACTTGGTGAAATCTAGGGTATTTCTAAAGTCCAGTCTACTACTCATAATACAACTCGTAAAGCCTTTTATGAGTTGTAGAAGGGGGTCTCATAGTAGGTCCCAATGATAGGGTGTTCCTATATCTTACCTACGAAGGATGTTTACGACTCATAAATTGGTTTATGAGTCGTAAGTCAAGGTATCGTGCCATTCTCTAGAGACCCTGAATTTCAAGCTCTCTATACACGAGAGGCAGTTCTACGACTCATAGAGTGGACTACGAGTCATAGATGGGGTCTCGTAGGTCGGATCGGTCAGTTTTTATAAGGGGTAGTTTTATCATTTCTCAGCCTTTAATGCTTGTAATACATCATTTAGGATCCTTGGGAGGCTCTTTTATCATATTATAACCCTAAACCGGTCTTAATTTCCTCTCATTCTCCCACAAGATTCTTATGTCTAAATGCTCCCATGTTCTTAAGCTCCCAAAGAAAGAACAAGCTAGGGTTTAGTTCCATCTTCTCCAAATCAGGGTTCTCCATCATAAACACCAAGGTATGTGGGTTTTGATTGTGGGGACCTTACCCCCACAAACTCAATGATTTTCTTCCTGAGCTTCCTCTTTCGAAGTTATGGGTTTTTATGAAAGTTTCATGGGTTATTTGCATAATATGATTCTGAAGGAAACTATGATGAATACTATGTTATTTTACTCTACATGATATCATGAAATGGTAACATATGAAATATATGCGATGTTATGATGAGGGTTTAAAGGTACCTCAACTATGTTTTGATATGATTTGGTAGGTTACTATACATGATTTGAAAATGGATTTTCACTACTCTCTTTATGTCTAAATGTGATGTTTTCATATGATTTTGAGCATAAATGTATGCCCACCATGTTTTACTACGTTATGATCTAAGCTTTTTATGTTAATAAATGCTCTATGACAAGATATATGATTCGAGCATGATATGATTTGTGAAAGGGCTCTTTTATATGCTATGAATGATGAGAATATTGTGAAAGTTATGAGAAGTTATGATGCCCTATTTTGATATGATGAAGTTTTGGTTTTAATGAGCTACTCTATGAACTTTGAGAATATTAAAATGTTTTGCATATTATGGAAATGATAATATTTTAAGTATTCCTTGGGATTGTGACCAAGCACCGATGGATTGAGGGAGTGCTCCCTTTCCTTTAACAATGTTCCTAGCATAGATTCCTTTTTGAAATGGGTGTTGTACCCTATGGAAATATGCCTTCGAAATGGGTGTTGTTTCCAATAAGGAGAGGATATGGTATGATATGACATGACATGATGTAATATGATATGCTAAATGTGGAAATCCTATCCGAAATAGGTGTTGTTCCCGTAAGGAAGATTACTTCATACGAAATGGGTGTTATTCCTATAAGGTGAAGTATGATTTACCTTTGGCAAGTAGACTACCTCTTTACCGATGAGGGGATTTCATCAGGACTCAAAGTAATGGCTTGCTTGGTCTTATATGTTGATTGTGGTCCTTTACTATTTATGTATGATATGCTATATAACTTGATTATGTTCCCCATGTGATTTGACAATGGCATGGAGCATGCATGACATATTGAGCCTACATTTATTGATCATGACTATGCATATTGTTATATATGGCTTATATCCTTGTTGCATTTTCACCCCGCATACTTAGTACATCCCAAGTACTAATTTATACTTTTTGCCTACATGATCTAACCATGCAGGAACTGGAGCACCGTACTATCCTCCACAGCCTCCACCTGGTTAGATGTCTGACTGAAGATTTGCTTGGTGAGTCCTCCACATTCAGGACAAAATTTCACTTGCCATTATGCTATCTCTAGACTTTGTTATTTTTGGATACTACCTTTTGAAGGTGAGCCCGCAGAATGTCTTGGCCCCACCAATTCTGTATGTAGAGGTGTCGTTGGATGTTAATACGACTTGGTATTATTGAGCTTGACTCTCATGCTATGTTTTATGATAACATACCTTAGTCAAATTTTCCCTTTTGATTAAATTAGCGCTTATCAATTCTTCCGCAATCCTAGGATGTGCCATATGTACTTGAGAGGCTTATTTGGGATTCTCTCGGGTCTCCCATTCGCTGTATCACGTCTAGGCTCTATGATCGGGGTGTGACAATATGTTTCATTTTTAATTACTACATCTACAACACTTGATACTTAGTTTGAATAAATCTAGAAAAAATTATATCAATGTAGGGTATAAACTATGTCATAAGGCAAGTCCTCGGACATTCGTTAAGGTTTAGAGTAACAAATAGTTGGAAATATGTTGACGATATCAAAAAAGCCATTAGTAAAGGTGTATTAGACTTGTTTCATCAGTCCATTTATGAACATTATTTGAATATGCCTATATTAAATTTTCATGGACAAATGATGAAGTGTCTTCTATTATTGGAGATTGAGCATGAGAATGAAGATGTAATCCACATCAGACATAGCAGGGGTAATGTACTTGTATTCAGTCAGAGAGAGTTTTGCATCATCACCGGATTAAAGTGCATCCGCAACGTTGATGATTTTCAATACATCGATGAATCTCCCAACAAGTTGATGCACAAATATTTCCTCAAGCCAAATCTAAATGTCAACCAAGGCCATCTGACTTCTCGCTTTTTTGATGGGTCAGTGGCATAGTGATGATGATGCCTTTAGAATGGCAATTCTATACTTCATTCACACATTTTTGTGCTCCCAATTGCCAGAATCTCCTGTTCCAGTTGATGACTTTTACATGGTCGAGGATGATACTTATGTATGATATCCCTGGGGGATTAATGTCTATGACACGCTAATTAAAGCTTCAGGCAGAACTTTAATGTTGGAAAACAGTTTTATCGATTCTATGGCATGTCATATGCTCTTAACATTTGGATGTACGAGTGTTCTTCAATAGTTGGCAAAGATGTTGTTACTAAAAATGGTAATCACATCCCAAGAATTCTGAATTGGCAAGTTGTTGGGCAGAGACCAAAATTTGATACTTTATGTCTACCATGTTATTTTATCTTTATATTACAAACAAAATTTTTAGATGACTTCATTGTTTGTGAATGACTGACACAAATAATACATATATACTGTTGATATAAAAAAATGCACAAAGTGATACAAAAAAACCTGGTCTTACTGATACAAATTATTTTGTATTAGTTTTATGCAGTTTATATCAACAGTATCAATACTGATACATGCTGCAATAAGGTGTCTCACGTATATACTTTTATCAACATCTTGTTTATTTTCAATATTGATACACACTTAAGTAATTTTTGCACTTTTTGGCATGTATTAGCAACTTACGAGATTTTGATTACTAAACTATTGACTACTTACTATGTATAAACACTGTTCATTACACAAATTTATTGGTATGTGACAATAAATTTCAAGTAAAATGGTCAAAAACTCAAGTTATAACTTTCTTTTTTTTTCTTATTTTTTATCAAGTCCCATGTTCGAATATAGTTCCAACCGTCGAAGAACTGGCATCTCTCCAGCTACCAGACCTAGTCGATGTTCCTGAATCTGTACCAATTATATCATTTACGCCATCAACAACACGTGTTCATTCGAAGCGTTTAGAAAAAAAGGTCTTGTCTAGTTTTAAGGATTTCATTACTGAATCACCTAAATACTTGTTAAGAAGCTCAAAGCGCATTGTTGATTCAACGTCCCCACAACCACCAAAAAAGATGATAGCTATGCAAGGAAAAAAAACTTGTCTCTGTGTAAATTGCCAAGGCAAGAAAGCCCATATTTCAAGCACAAGTCTATAGAGAAGATGAAGCATATCCATCAGCATTTGCTCCTCCGTACCAGTAAACACCTCAAGCTAAACATGACAACACATGTGAATTAAAGCAAGACAATCATTTTTTGAAGAGATATGTGAGTACCAGTAGTCACTTTTTTTAATTATAAAACTTGAAAGTTAACCAAATTATTTTATTTTTTTAAGGTTGATTGCAAGTTGAATAAATTTGATCTTAAGGTCAACGGACTTGATTGTAAGATCAGCGCCTGGATGCACTGATAAAATCAAATCATAAAGATACTATGAGAGCTCTTGGGAAGGATGTCCCCATTTATGAGGAGGTAACAAACACAGATTTAACAAAGTTAATTTTACTAACATCATTATATCATTTTTTGTGCATATTTATTTTGAATTTTTCCTAAAATTTGAAGGATGCCGACGATGTACCAACACCGGCTACACATGATGATTCTGATCAGAGAGGGCATGATGATCACTCTGACAATTTAGTGACTCCTCTAAGTCCTATTCCTGCAAGTTTCATGGAGGTTATGGAAGATAAATACCATTATGCTTATCCAATCGAGGTATTTATTAGCTTTTTTAAAATTTTTGTGGATAAATAGATTCATATAATGTATCAGCAGATTTAAGAATAACATCGTTTTTACTGATACGTAGAATACATTATATACTCATTATAATGAAAATTTTAAACTAACGTATCAACAAAATGTACAATCAACTATCAGTATAACAAACAAAATTTAATTTGATCATATGTACTGATACATAACAACCTTATCTTCATACCTCAACAGTCTATTATTTTTTGTTACTTACAAAATTCTTATCATTTTTTCCAGGTTGTTCCAACATTCAAAGATCTACCCACAATTGAAGAAGCTGATGAACCCCAATAACAGACCCAATATATAGAACAATCAGAGTTAATTGTATCAGTAAACAATATATTGCAACACAAATAACGTAACATATCAATAAAGAATTTTATTTCATCTGACATGTATAAAAAATTATATATATTTTTTTGTTATTATCTATTGATACACTTATTTGTTTTTACAGAATGTGACACATCAAGCTTCAGAAGTTGGAATAAAATAGCCAATTTTATCAACTACCAATGATCTTTGGTTGTCTAAATATTTATACTATCAATCATTAAATAATTTTTATATGTAGTACTAATGTGTGGTTATTGCATACATTGATGTCTCAAAGGATCCAGAAAAAAAGAATGAAAATGTTTTGTTTGAGTTCGATGTGCCACAAAACAAGAGCGACAAATCAAAAAATGATACATCGATAAACTTTTTTTCAGAATCTTCTATATTCTAATTTAAGTTATTTCGTACTATTTCTCATTTACAGATTGTTAAATTTTAACTATAGGATTCCACCACATCCACAACTTTAGAAGAAGGATGCTGGGACAGCTTCGTGATCAAACACCCGCAACACCTCTTATTGTTGTTACGGATAAAGGACCAGATGACGATTCATTCTTCCTCAGAGATAGCCAGTTGCCAACCACACTCCCTTGCACAGACATTCTGTTGCATAGTTTAACTCAGACACGGGGATCACGCACCAGAATGCCTTTTAAGTTTGTTCAGTCACCATACTTGAATGAATTTGGATCATCTGACAAGGGCAAGGAAAATGTGTCATTTAATCCTCGACCAAGATACCCGTTTGATAGTTATGCCATATATTACAATCCTCCACAAGACATAATCAATGAATTCAATGATTGGATTAATAAAGGTCTTCGGGTATATCATGCAAATAGGTACGTACAGTTACATTTATTGAAGTGGATATATGATACACTTTAATCTGATTTTCAATATAAACCAAAACTAACTAACTGCATTAAATATGCATAACCAAGACAAAGGAGAATGAACATTACAAATCTAAGTAATCTTATATGGACTTTTACAAAATGGATATTGTTGTTGCATTTTCACAGAACAAAAAATTGTTCTATAACATGTCGCAAAAGAATCGATGTTGGACTGATGATGTAAATAGTAGATTTGTTGATACGACATCTTATTACACTCCACTGATACATTATCCAATAAGTGTCTTATGATTTTTTGTTATTTGCAGTGAGAACTTTTGCATTTGTTTGTATCAGCTATTACTATACATTTACTGATACATCACATTAGAGTACTTCACTGATACAATATTGATTCATTGTCTATATCCACATTTTTCACTACTAATGCCTCGATGTATGTAATGTTATTTTTCTGATAGACAAGGCCGACTCACATATGCATCAATGATTTATTTTTTATTTGAATTTATTGCATCACTGTTGACAACTTAGTAATTCATTTAATTTTCTTTTCCTGAAAATTTGTGATATTGCAGCACATCGATGTTGTCTTTTACTATCTTCGTAAGAAATCCAAGTGTCAGTTCAACGGTCTCTACAGATACACAACAACTATCTATTTCTTCAAGAACTATATTAATGTCACAGATGCACTATATTGCCCACACGACATATGTTAACTCAATACACAAGAAGATATGGTACATACATCTGTTATAGTTGGACGTGAGAGGTATATCAAAGGTATAATAAATGGGTTTTTCGTTTCCATGGCCTATCCATGATATTTAATGGATGATGTTTACATTTCTGTAAACTACGATGATTGATTTCACTGGGTATTGACTATTGTTGATTTGAAAGATAAAGTGATTCATGTGTTTGATTCGTGCGCTAGCACAAGGCATAAGAGTACACCACCAGAAATAAAAAAATGGCAATGATGCTGCAAAACTATCTAATTGATTGTGATTTCTATGAAAAAATTGAGCGGACTAATTTTATATATTGGCTGCATATAGAGATCTGTCGACATGAGGTATTCTAGGTCCACAACTTCCATTTGGTATTGAATTAGTTCAAGACCTTGCACACCAAGGTTCTGACAGTCTGTAAGAACGATTAATTAGATTTAATTTTTATTTTGTTATGTGATTTTTTAATTAGTCGTTATCCTTATACACTGACTGTGGAGTATTTGTAGCTGCATTCGCAGAGTATATCTGCGATGGGATACCAATATCATTCAGGTCACTTGACCATATTACCTACGAATATGGTATTCATTACTTTTGCGAAAGTACGAAATGAAAAAACATAAAGATGGATACATGAGCGAAAACGATGACCCAACTAGGCCCAGAACTAGATTTGCACTGTCAAATGTGGAAGATGTTATGAACATAGGATATTTTTCTTTTTTAATATCTTAGTTTTATGCTTTTTTTGTAGAACTAGTATGATCAAACCATTACAATCAACCCACCACTGCTACTATCTTATATTTTATTTTGGCAATGAATTTATCTTTTTTAAATTGTGTTTTATAACTTAGTTAATTCTGTTTCTTATATTGTCTTATTTCGTTGAACTTTAGTATAAATTTCAATTTGATCCAAAAAATTAAACTATTCTTCTGATACAGCAAATATTTATAAGTCATTATCACTATACATATTAATAATCACAGACTTCAACATAAATATCTCAGCTGGGTCTTATGCATATCTTAGAATCATACTGATAGTTGATTTTCTATATCAATATTACAGAAATAATACAACACATAAATTAAAAAGTATCACAAACCCAAATAATAATTATATGAATTGTGATATATAATTTAAATAAATTAAAACTTCAAGAAATCATATATCTCAGTATTTGGAAACTAACCATAGGATATATGTCTCAACAAATGAGATTTCAAGGAAAAATTAATAATTTGCTGAGATAAAACAATGAATATTGATGCATAATTTGTTAGATAATGATACAGTGAATAAATAAAGAACGATGCGAAATTAAAAGGCTTCAACATTGACAGTTGTTTGTACAAATGATTTACCAACTCATACATAAAAAATAATCCAGATGTCTCAACATAAGTCTTGTCATAGATTAATAATATTTTTTATTTTGAAAACAATGCAAGGTAAAATAAAAATAATAACAAAAAACCTAAACTAATCTATGTGTCATTTCTCCTTAGGAAAGAAAGTACAAGTTCTTCTATTGTGTCCCTCGTGCCCATAACTTTCACAAGTTTTTGTGTTAACTCTTGCCTCTTTGCCGGTATTCTTCTTTCTTACTTTCCTTGCCCTATCGGGCAACCTTTTTGTCACTCCCAAAGTTCCATGAAGGCGGACTGATACCCATTGTCGATAAGGCCCGAACCAACCTATACTCGTGCACTTTCTATAAATATTATAAGGGGTTTTTCATATTCAACATAAATTTAAGAAGGTAAACAATAATAACAAGCCAAAGGGAATTGCATATGACTAGGTAGTTAGAGCCACAATGACTAAAGTATGAGACATGACCACACTTTAATTTACATAGTCTATAAAGCTTCTAGATAAGGAACAATATTAGATAAGGATCGAAATAGGCCCCGCCTCATGACTAGCTATAAAATACAAAACTATATAAGCTCTAAACACACAAAGCCCTGAAGCAACTTGGAGCTTAGTAACAGTAGTTGGATATCCTGTACTCCTACTAGGGAGATCTACTAGCACCTGTACCTACAACATGAAATGTAGGCCCCCCATAAGAGACGTCAGTATGAGATAATGTACTGAATATGTAAGACAGGAAATACTCTATATGAAGTAAGAACTCAAATGAAATCATGCACTGATGTACGGATAAGAGACCGCCTTTAGTCATACTGTGGAATCATATACTTTATGTTCTTTTTATTACTTTACCCTTTACTGTGTAATCTGTACACAATATGTAATACAAATAACCAGCTGATCAGTGAAAAATCTATATCGGGATCGACCTATGCTAGGCTTTTCCTTTCACCCCTGGGCTACCCCCCGTAATGGAATCGGCCCCTGCTAGGTGATTCTTCCACTCCTAGGGCTACCACCCATTAATAAGTAACTTATTTTACTTTATCTTTCAATTACTTTTGAGATGATTCTTTTGATGATCATAATATTTGAGCTTGTAGGACTATAGATATAACATGTGACATGTAAATAATCAAAAAGGACAATATCATAATGAAAGGAATAGGTAACACAAGTAATGAAATGCGTAGGAGATGAAACAACATATGAACTTTGTTTAGCAGAAAGAACTTGTGTATCTTGGTGTTCAAGTATGTATGCAGATGTGCAAATGACTATATATGGGAGCATATGTACATGTGACAGAGTGGAGACATGGTTCTTAGTTATACCGAAGTTGGTAGGTGTCTTTATGTGCCAAGGAAGGATCTAGGCTCTATGCCAAATAATATGAAATTAAGTAGCCTTACATACCTCGTTGTACGAACTCGTTATTACTCAAGTAACCTCCTTTTCTCTTAAGTAGTTATCTACATCAGTGGGGGTAATAAAATAAGTATCAGTAATTATTAAACATGTCTTGGCAGTCCAATCTAATTTAAAAATAAATTTCGGGCAGCAGTCCGTAAGCATCGACCCAACGAGATTATTTCATCCTTTTCACCCCTAAGCGTATATGTTTACTACCCATTCCATATACATGGTGTCTACAATCTCGTTTAGTTCCATAGCATATTGGAAACAGTCCATAATTCACAACAACACACCAACTCCTTGTTTAGTTTCTTTCATGCGGTTGTAGTTGTCTTGAAGCATAAGTAATTACCCTACTATGTTGTGTCAGTACACCTCCTAATCAAACTCCTGAAGCATCGCAATACACTGCATATCCCTTGGTACCTTCTGGAAGTATTAACACAGGTGCAGAAGTTAGACTGCTTTTCAACTCTTGGAAGCTCCTTTCACATGCTTCATTCCATTGGAACTTAGTTGCCTTATGTGTCAACTTTGTTAGAGGTGCAGAAATTGAAGAAAAACCCTCAACAAACCTCCTGTAATAACTTGCCAACCCTAGGAAGCTTCGAACTTCCATGGGCGTTGTTGGCCTAAGCCAATCATTCACAGCCTTTACCTTTTGTGAATCAATCTTTATTCCTTCAACGGATACAATATGACCCAAGAATTCCACTGATTTTAACCAAAATTCACATTTAGAAAACTTAACATACAACTGTCAATCACAAAGAACTCGTAACACCTGTCGTAAATGATTTGCATGGTCCTAGTCTGGTCTTGAATATACAAAAATATCATCAATAAATACTACCACAAACACATCCAAGAATGACTTAAATACCCTATTCATCAGATCCATAAAAATTGTTGGTAAATTCGTTAGTCCAAATGACATAACAAGGAATTCAAAGTAGCCATAGTGTGTTCTGAAAGTTGCCTTAGGTATATCTTTCTCCTTTACCCTCTCTTGGTGATAACCCGATCTCAAATCAATTTTTGAAAAGCATTTGGCATCCTATAATTGATCAAATAAATCTTGCATCCTGGGGAGGGGGTACTTATTCTTAATTGTCACCCTACTCAATTGTCAATAGTTGATACACATTCTCAAGGTGCCATCCTTTTTGCATACAAATAACATTGGTGCTCCCCAAGAGGACACACTAGGTCTAATAAAACCCTTCTTTAATAAGTCTTTTAACTGCTCCTTTAATTCACGAAATTCTTTCGGGACCATTCTATATAGAGGGATGGAAATAGGTTGAGTGTCTGGAAGTAAGTCAACACCAAAATCTACTTCTCGTTCTGGAGGTAAACCTAGAAGATCTTTAGGAAATACATCAACAAATTCATTCACTTCTGGAATTGATTGAGGAATTGGTGACTTCATCTCTGTATCCTTCGCTCTAGCTAAATGAAATGTATATCCCTTGGATATTATCTTCCTTACCTTAAAATAAGAGATAAACATACCCTTTGGTGCCCCAATATTGCCTTCCCATTCTAGAACTGCCTCATTTGAAAAGTGAAAGTACACTCTCTTAGTTCGGCAATCCACGGTGGCATAGCAAGAAGCTAACCAATCCATGCCCATTATAACATCAAATTTCACCATTTCTAGCTCAATAAGTTCATCCAATGTATCACAGTCACAAATAGTTACTACACAGCCATAATAAACTCCTCTGACCATTATAGATTCACCGATTGGTGCAGATTAAATGGTTTGTTCAATAATTTAGGCATTCTCTTAAGCTTCCTAGCAACTAGTGGAGTGATGTATGATTGTGTACAACTAGGGTTAATTAATGCATATACATTATGTGAAAAGATGAATAATGTACCTGTGACCACATCGGGTGAAGCTTCCAAATTTTGTCGACTCCCCAGAGCATAAGTGCTTTTGGACTCCGCTAGATCTAGCTATCCCTCTAACACCTCTACCATGACCTGTAGGTATTTACTGACCCCTACCTAATGGAGGAATTGATGATAATGATGCAACAGCTGACCCAGTTGTTTGTGTTATATCACCTATATGTCTTCTCGGGCAATCTCTTATCATATGGCCTGGCGCACCACACCAATAGCAAGCATCTATCCCAACATGAAATATACTTGAATGACTTCTTCTACACTATTTACAAGGCTGCTTCGGAGTCATTTGCTAGCCTGTAGATATTCTATGCACCTTATCCCTTACCTCGTTGACCAAACTGAGTACTGCTAGACCCATGAAGTTGTGGTGGAGCACTGGCTGCAGAGTAGGAGGATGATGGCCTAGGTGGTCTATTAGAAAACCGAGGCCTAAGCTCAACCTTGGGATTGTGTAAACTGCCCTATAGATCTGGCCCTCTTGGATTGCCCCCTTTCTATTTCTTATGCCCTTCTCCTTTGCCTCTGATCCTCTAATTTCTGTGCAAAAGCTTGCATCTCACTATATCCATGTCTTTATTCAAAGCAACAATGTTACAGTCTCTAACCAGATATGAATCCAACCTATCCATATATCGGTGAACTCTATCTACTATAATAACAACTACATTAGGAGCATACCTCGTCAGAAATTAAATTGGAGGCTATACTCACTCACACTCATATTCCTTTGGCGAAGATTCAAGAACTGATTTGCACAGGCCTCTCGGATCTCTAATGGTAAGTAATGGATAAGAAATGCCTCTTTGAACTCCTTCCAGGTAGTTGGAGGTGCATTTATATCCTTAGATTGCTTCTAAGCTTCATACCATGATATAGTCATACCTTTCAACCTATATGTTACTAACTCAATAACTTTTGTACCATTCACATGCATAACATCTGAAGTGTGTTGAATCTGGTCAACATAGTGTTGGGGATCTTCATTAGAATCTGACCCGATGAAAGATAGAGGGTCCAAATTAAGGAAGTCATGTATCCTCGTACTAGCTTCCCTATTCGCACCACTTGCACCTATAACAGGGTCTTCCTGTCTTTGACCTTGGCCAGCAACTATACGAGTCAATAGTTCAATTGTATTCCTCAAATCCTGAACGGTGGCATCAGTGGGTTGTTTTGGAGAAATATCACTACTTCCTGGTTTATCAGGAGCTGAAGGAGTTAGACACGTCTGTGACAGAGACTCATCTTGAGCCTCATTTCGTTGTGTCACCCTATCGGGTACACCAACTACTACTTCTACTTATTTCTCTTTGCCTTTGCTTTTCCTTGTTTATGGCATACTTGTTGTACAAAATAATTTAGAGGTTAGACACAATCCACCTATTATACTTGGATCTATTGCATAATCTAAAGAATGAAAAGAAAGTGACAACTCCTAAATGCCACATAGCCTTCTGCTTATAAATCTGGTGCACAACACATTTATAAAGAAGACTCTACATAGACACGACTTTGAGGACTCGTCGTAATGGAATCATCTCCTGCTAGGTGATTCTTCCACTCCTAGGGCTACCACCCATCAATAAGCAACTTACTTTACTTTATCTTTCAATTACTTTTGAGATGATTCTATTGGTGGTCATAATATTTGAGCTGTAGGAGTATAGATATAGCATTTGAAATGTAAATAATCATAAAAGACAATACCATAATGAAAGGAGTAGGTAACATAAGTAATGAAATGCGTAGCAGATGAAACAACGTATGAACTTTGTTTAGCAGAAAGAGCTGATATATCTTGGTGTTCAAGTTTGTATGCATATTTGCAAATGACTATGTATTGGAGCATATGTACATTGTGAAAGAATGGAGTCATGTTTCTTAGTTATATCGAAGTTGGTAAGTGCCTTTATGTGCCAAGGAAGGATCCAGGTTCCATGCCAAATAATACGAAATTAAGTAGCCTTACATACCTTGTTGTACCATCTTGTTATTACCTCGAAGTAACCTCCTTTTCTCTCAATTAGTTATCTACATTAGTGGGGATAATAAAACAAATATTAGTAATTACTAAACATGTCTTAGCAGTCTAATCTAATTTAAAAATAAACTTCGGGCAGCAACCCATAAGCATCGACCCAACGACGTTATTTCATCCTTTCCACCCCTAAGCATATGTTTCTATTATCCATTCTATATACATGGTGCATACATCCTAGTTTAATTCCATAACGTGCTAGATGTAGTCCACAATTCACAGCACACACCAACTCCACACAACATGCAGCAACTTAATATTAATATTTTTAACTTAAACCATGTTAAAGAACATCAACTTCCCTTCATAATCTAGCCCACAAACTATAGAGAAGTCATCAAAAAAAAAGATAAGTGTGCAACAACTTTCTAAACATATATTGTTCAACCTTTGTTCACAAGCATAACTAGCATATACTTCTTGTTAATGGGAAAAGTATACCAAATACATGCATATTTCCATTTACCTTAGCCTTTAAGATTCATGTTTCCTTCAAGAACCCTAGAGGGTTTCTTTTGTGGCTGCTTTGTGAATTGAAGTAAAGAGTAAAAGAAAGTCTTTAGGAAAGCTGAAAATTGTTCCAAAGTGAAATGACTTAAGGGACTATTTTTAAGCCCTTTTAAATGGATAGCTTTGGCTGACTTTCAAATGATTTTTTAGCCATATAAAGTCAAGTAGGTGATGCTCCTACTTAGTCATTCACTTAGGCTTTCACGGGTCTTAGTTTGATTGTCACACCCCACCCTGAGGTCGTGACCGGTGCCCGTTAGGGACATGTAATCATCTATTAAGTCGAATCTCTCTCTAATCGTAGCCTAGGATTCTACCGAAATTTCGGCAGAGTTTCCTCTATTTCTATACCCTATCCAAACCTGCAGCAGCTACCAGAAAGCACAGTAACGCACATATACACATACACATAAACATATACAGCTACTGCGGGCCGACAAGGTCACCGCTGCGGTCCTGCCGCCCAATAAAGTGTCATACATACACGATCACACTACCCACTATCCTGACTACACCCACACGTGCCCACTGGCCTCTATATAACATAATAAGCATTGACGGGA
>JAOTQR010088530.1:0-34183 GCA_025774065.1 Solanum ossicruentum
ACACAAAAGCACCCTGAACCTATGTTACAAGCCTATAAGTCCTAAAGTAATCCAACTCCGCTTTATCACCAAGCCAGAACATGAGTATAGAGGCAAGCCTATGGTGTTAGTCAGTATGCACTCAATTTCAATTGTGAGAGTGAAAATGCTTCCTTAGTCCTTAAATTCTAAATGCTTCTGAGTGAGTATGAGGGACTTCTTTCCAGTGAGGGCATTTGCATTACTTGAGTAGCATTTGACTATGCTAGAAATTGTGGACAGTTGATGCTCCTTAGCTTGTCATAGTTGGATTCCCAGGTATCTCATTATGTTATTGTTTGCTAAATTAGTTCACAATCCAATTTTGAAAATAGTAGTTGGGTACCTGAATCAGAAGAGATATATATATATATGCCATTAACATAATTACTATGTATTTCTCTTTGTCAGTATAGAATAAGTCGTCGCTTGAGGACAAGCAACAATTCTAAGTTTACGGTGTTGATATGCTGTCAAAATACATCATATTTGGTGGCTGAAATAAGGGATTTTGTGAGTTCTTAAAGTGACTTTTTAGTGTTTTGATATGTTTTTGTGTTAATCTTGTAGAAAATTTAGGTTGGCATGAGTTTGAAAAAAAGTTGCAGATTTGGCTGAAGTATAGGCCATACAAGCCCACCAACGAGTCGTAGGTTATATCATAGAAAGAATCAGAGACCAAAAATTAGAAATCTGCCAAGAGTAGGTCACCCCTAAGAGCCCAACCTATGAGTTGTAAGACACTCTATGATTCATATAGATGGACATGTAGAAAGAATCAGAGAGAGAAAATATTGGACAAAAAATAGAAGACCAAGCCGACAAGACAAACATACGAGTCATGGCCCAAGTAACAACTTGTACCTATGGGTCATACCAGTTCAGTCTAAGAGGCAGAGAACCTGATACGAGACCCAGACTACGACTCATAAGTCATACTACAAGTCGTAACTGCGAGACTTATTAGCTTTTAGTTATCTTTTCTGTGTAAATTCTAGGTTTATTTTGTAAACACTATATATAGCTTAAGTTAGGTTCTTGAAAGGAGTTCGATTGGTAGACATTACACAGCTACATTTTGAAGCTTTTCTTAGGTTTTTAGGGTAGATTCTTGTTCTTTGTTGGAAAACCCATTTTGGGGATTGCAAATCTTGCCTTGTACTCATTGTTGATCAATCAAGCTTGTGGGTTTGTAACTTTTGGTGCATATCTCCTTCATTGTTATTGGTGAAACCCTCAACTATGTCTATTATATGCATTCTTATGTGTTTTTGATTTAGCCATGAGTAGCTAAGCACCCACAAGTTGGGGTTGTGGATACCATGGGTAGTTGACTTGAAATAACCTAGTTTTCTTGCATTTCTATGAATAGAGTATTGCATGTATTGTCTATTTCCCTTCATTTTTATTGTGGTTTGGTGGTAGCCTACACCAGATCCTGCCTAGTATCACGATCCCGACCAAGGTAGTGATGAATAGGAAAAGGGAAGTAGATGTCATAATTCGATTGATGTGTTCCCGTCTAATTGACCAAACCTGACCAAGAGGAGGTTGACTGAGACTATTGGTAATGGTTAGTTGGAACGCCATGGTGGCCGACCAAATGCTATAGTGAAATTCAACCTTCACCTTCACAAGAGGGCTGGAATAACCTAAGTTACTGTCCTTCATGCAACTCACCAATTATAGTTATGTATCTAGGGTAATCAAGTTGACGAACCATGGGGAACACAATTCCCAAGTTGTTCCCAAAATCGAGTGTTTCCTTGCATTTTAGTAAGTGCTTGTTTTAGTTTGTTCTTGAATAACAAACCCCCCTCCATCTATTTAGAGATTTTAGTCATAAATACTAGAAATGATTAGTAGTGAAGTCTTGTAGTCAAGCCCTGTATACCCTGCGGATTCGATCCTAACCTTGGTTAGTTTATTTACAGATAGTGACTGCATTCTTATTGGAGCGTGACCATCAATATCAGGTATCAACCCCCCAATTGGTTGATGGACATCACACCCTCCGTCACTGTGGTCAAGGTATCAACCCCTTAACTGGTTGATAGACATCACACTCTCCATCATAGTGGTCAAGGTATCAACCCCTCAACTGGTTGATGGACATGACATCCTCCATCATAGTGGTGTAGCTATCAACCCCTTAACATGGTTGATGAACATCACACTCTCCATCACACTGGTCAAGGTATCAATCCCTTAGCTGGTTGATGGTTGTCTCGCCCTACCATCCATGGTGATTGAGGTATCAACCCCGCAATTGGTTGATGGTGTCTTACCCTACCATCCATGGTTATTGAGGCGTCACCTCCTCAACTAGGCTTGGTCAACTTGCAAAATTTTAAGTAGTTTCCATGGAAACAACTCATGTGAACAATCCTTTCATCATCGTAAAGTCACTTAACTCATAAAATATGCATTAGACCTTCAATGACTCGACAATCTATAACCGGACATTTTATCAAACACTTGGCGGGTGTGTTATGCTTGTATAAAACCATGCAATCCAAGTATGAAAGCATGTGAGAAGTTCTAATCTAAATCATCCCACCAATACTTGGTCAAACCCTCATGTAAAATACGTTGAAACCCCCCATCAAATATCAAGAGAGATCGTAGTTCTATAACTTAAAACATACATAATCATAATACGCTAATCATCTCATTATATAGACTTAAAATAAGTAAACATGTATTTTCAATCACACTTTCGTGAAACCGCAATATAGTATATGATGACAATCACTAATGAGTAATACCCATATGAAACACAACTTGGGAACATGTAATTTTCGTAGATATGGGGGATTAGGCACCATAGGTGAAAGGACCCAATGGTTGAAGCCCACATAACTTAGACCTTGAGTTTCTTGGAATTGGGTTGAGAAAGACTTGAATCTTGGAAGGAGGTTTGGAGTCTAAACCTTGCTCCTGAGTTCCCTTGAATTCCTATTGGGATTGTGATGGTCGCTCTTGAGAGAATTTGAGAGGGTATTTGAGATGAGATTAAGGACTTTGATCCACTTGAATAGGGTTTACATATTTTGGGGAGGTTAAGACATCATTGGAAGTCTAAAAAGATCATTAGAATAGATTAAATTCACGAAAATGCCATTAGTGAATTGATGGAAAAATTAGCAAAGTGAAGCCCCACTGAAGGCCTCACTAGTCGTGTGGCACTCCACAGGCCGTGTGGATTTCCCCTGCAGTGATACTTTGTCAAAATTTGGAAGTTGGAACACTTAGAAAAATTCACGTCACATCACCCAAACGGGGACCTCAACGGTCATGCGAAGCTACATAGTCTGTGAGAGGTTCGTGGAACCATACTTGATGGAAAATAGTGTTGCCAGACCCCTATGACAAGGACCACAACACGTGAGACATGCCACGACCCATGTGGATGGCCCTAGCACAACACTTGTCCAAAATCTCCATCATGCTAACTAGGCTTCACTTGCACACACCCCACGGCTAGCCACATGGTCAGTGGAAAGCTACACAGCCCGTGCCACTGGTCGTGTGACATGCCTTAGAGAAAAAAATGGTCTTTTCTAGCTCAAGGCAGCCCAGATGGCCCGTCCAAAGCCCCACTGCATGTCAAGGTTCCCGTGTGGTTCCACTATAAGGGACGGTCTCACGAAGATGGTCATAACTCCTTCAGCCAAAGTCGAAATGAGGTGCAACCAAGTGAGAGTGAAAGCTAATGCAAAGGGCTTTCATTTGACATGCTGGAGGTCATCCAAATTCCAAGTGTGCAAAATGTTATGCTCATTTAAAGTTGACCCTTGCATAAACCAACACCCAAAACTCGACTCATAGGGAAGTCTTGAACTTGTCTAAGTACTTGAAGACTCCCACGACCCTAATACTCTCCTCACCTGAAAAAAAGAGGCTTAAAACATGGATATATAATAGCATGGAGGTATGGGGTGTCATAATATCTCCCCCTTGTGAACATTCATACCCAAATGTCAAAGAAACGTACACAAGAAAAGTGATCATGAAGATTTTGCCCCAACATGGATACAACAAATGCACTTAAATATCATTTACAAAAAAAGACTCAACATGACCATTGAAAATCACCACAAGCTTATTAACATAAATATGAATGCATGCAAATGACATAAGGGCTGAAACCTAAGACTTTAAATTAGATAAGGGGACTAAATTTAGTTCCTTAGGCTTGAGTAGAGTGGAAGTGATATGTTTATCACTTTTGCATGTCCGCCTTGGCTTCGCATGTGGCACTTCTACCATGACGATTCTGCCTAAGGACCTTAACAAGCACTACATCCTTACTAAGCAACCTTCCTACCTATCCATCCAATATATCCACTGGGACCTTCTCCTAAGCCAACTCATCCTCCACAACACCTATAACCTCAAAGAGTTCTATAGCTCTTAAGTCACCAACACATCTCCTCAACCTACCATAGGCAACTCCAATTCGTAGGCTATTCTTCTGAACTCCCTATAAGGACCCTCACACTTTGGGCTTAATTATTAACCTTATACACACATAGACCACCCTTGTACCTAAATACACCATCTCCCCCTTGGGAGTAAACCCGCATTCTCAACTTCACCCAACCTCATTCCAAACCTAGTCAAACGATGTACTTCCTTAACCACCCTTTTGTTACTCAAGGTCTAGACTTATCTTAACTACAAACAACCTCTCATCCCTCAAACCTTGTAACATTACCCTTGAATGACTCACAAGCCTTTCTTCATCTGGAAATAAATCAATATACCAAACCACAAGCTACCCCACATATATCAAAGTAGGGTTTTAAGACCCTATTCATGAGATCCACAAACGTAGACGGCGCATAGGTCAAGCAAACGACATTACCACCAATTCAAAATACGAAATGGACACCATGAAACACATAACTACCAATATCGACTCAATTAGAAGGGTTTTAGACTCAACACCCTAAACCATATGTGATGATAAATGCAACCCTGAAAGATCAATTCGATCCTAACCAAGAAATAAATCTACCATGCCAAGTTCAACAATATCACAAAACAATCCTCCATCCATGGTAATTGAGGTATCAACCCCCCAATTGGTTTATGGACATCACACCTTCCATCATAGTGGTTAGGGTATTAACCCCTTTACTGGTTGATGGATATTACACCTGTCATCATAGTGATCAAGGTATAAACCCCTTAACAGGTTGATGGACATCATACCCTCCATCAAAGTGGTTAAGGTATCAATCCCTTAATATGGTTGATGGGCATCACACCTTCCATCATAGTTGTCAAGGTATCAACCCCTTTGCTGGTTTATGGTTGTCTCACCCTACCATCCATGGTGATTGAGGTGTCAATCCCTTTATTGGTTGATGATTGTCTTACCCTACAATCTATGGAGATTGGGGCATCACTTCCTCAACTATACATGATTAAGTTACAATACAATAAGTACTTTTCGTGGAAAAAACAAGTATAAATATTGTTTTCATCATTATAAAGTCACTTTATTCATGATACATGCATTCGACCTTCAATGACACAAGAATCCATAATCGAACATTTTATCAAACACTTGGCGGGTGTGTTATGGTTGTATAAAACCATGTACTTCAAGAGTGAAATCATGTAAAAAATTCTAACGTAAATCAACCCACCAATACTTGGTAAAACCCTTATGTAAAATACATTAAAACCGCCAATCAAATATCAAGAGAGATCATAGTTCTATAGCTTAAAACATACATAATCGTTATAGGCAAATCATCTCATGGTATAGACTTAAAATGAGTAAACATGTATTTTCAATCACACTTTCATGGAACCCCAATATGGCATATGATCATAATCACTAATGAATAATAACCATAAGCAACACAACTTGGGAATATGTAATTTTCACGAAAATGGAGGACTGGGAACCATGGGTGAAAGGATCCACTAGTTGAAGCCCACATACTTTAGACTTTCAGTTTCTTGGAATTGGGTTGAAAAAGACTTGAAGCTTGAAAGGAGGTCTTGGAGTCCAAACCTTGCTCTTAAGTTCCCTTGAATATCCATTGTGGTTTTGATGGATGATCTTGAAAGAATTTGAGAGTGTATTTGAGGTGAGAGTAATGACTTTGATCCATTTGAATAGGGTTTAGGTCTTTTGGGGAGGTTAAGATGGAGTTGGAAGTCTAAAAAGGTCATTTGAATAGATTAAATTCATGAAAACACCTTTAGTAAACGGATGGAAAAATTGGCAAAGTGATGCCCTACTGAAGGCCTCATGGGTCATGTCGCACTCCACGGGCCATGTGGAGTGCCCATGAGGTGATACTTGGTCAGAAATTGGAAGTTGGAACACTTAGAAAAACATACATCTCGTTACCCAAACGGGGATCTCCACGGGCCGTGTGAAGCTACATGATCCGTATAGAGGTCCATAGAAACACACTTGGTGAAAAATAATGATACCAAATCCCCACGCCAAGGGCTACGATTTGTGAGACATGCCACGGTCCGTGTGGATGTCCCATGTACAACACTTGGCCAAAAACTCCTTCATGCTTACTAGGCTTCACTTGCACACACCCCATGGCTAGTCACACGGTCAGTGGCAAGCCACACGGCCCATGCCACTAGTTGTGTCACATGCCTTGGACTAAAAATGGTCTTTTCCAACTCAAAGGAGCCCAGACGGCCCGTCCAAAGCCCCACTGCCCATCAGAGTGCCCCTGTGGTTTCACTGCACGGAGGGTCTCAAAAAAATGGTCATAATTCCTTCATTCGAACTCGGAATGAGGTGAATCCAAGTGAGTTGGAAAGCTAACTCAAAGTGATTTCATTTGACATGTCGTGGGTTATCCAATTACAAGTGTGCTAAAAGTTATGCTCGTTTAAATGTGACCCTTGCATAAACCAATTCCTAAAACTTAAATGATAGGGAAGTCTTGAACACATTTAAGTAACAGAATTCTCCCACGACCATAATACACTCCTCAAAATGAGGCATGAAACATGGATATATAATAGCGTGGAGGTACGGGAGTCATAATATCTTTCCCTTGGGAACATTCGTCCCCGAATGTGAAAGAAACGTACACAAGAAAAGTGATCATGAAGATTTTGGCACAACATGGATGGAACAAATGCACTTTAAACATTATTTCCAAAACAAGTCTCAACATGAACATCAAAAATAACCATAAGCTTATTAACATAAACATGAATGCGTGCAAATAACATAAGGGTCGAAACTTTTGAATTTAAACCATATATGTGGACTTAATTTAGTACCTTAGGCATGAGTAAATTAGAAGAGATATGGATATTGCTTTAGCATGTCCGCCTCCACTTCCCATGTGGCATATTCAACTTGAAGATTCTCCCTAAGGACCTTGACGAGCACTACATTCATACTAAGCAACCTTCACACCTATCTATCCAATATCTCCACCGGGACCTTCTCCTAAGCCAACTCATCCTCAACAACACGCACAACCTCAAAGAGTTCTATAGCACTTGGTTCACCAATGCAAGTCCTAAACCTTCCATAGGCAACTCCAATTCATAGGCCACCTTACCAATTCTCCTTTAATCCCTATAAGGACCATTACACCTTGGGCTTAATTTGTCAACCTTATACACACATAGCCTACCTTATTACCTATAGCCACCATCTCCCCCTTGGGAGTAAACTCCCATTCTCAACTTCACCCAACCTCATTCCCAATCTAGTCAACCAGTGTGCTTCCTTAACCACCCTTTCGTTACTCAAGGTCCAACTTATCATAGCTAAAAACAACCTCTCATCCCTTAAACCTTGCAACATTACCTTGAATGACTCACAAGCACTTCTTTAGTCAAGAAATAAATCAACATACCAACCACCAACTACCCCACAAATATTGAGGTAGTGTTTAAAAATCCTATTTATGAGATCCACAAATGTTGTCGAGGCATAGGTCAAGCAAAAGACATTACAACCAATTCAAAATGTTGGAATGGACACCAAGAAACAAATTAACTACTGGAACCGACTCTATTAGAAGGGTTTTAGACTCAACATCCCTAAACCATATGGGATGATAAATGCAACCGTGAAAGATCAATTTGAGCCTAAGACAAGAAATGAATCTACCAGTACTTACCACTTTACAACACCCCCACTCAAGTGCAGACTCCTTAGGAAAGTAAAATTAACCCTATGGGTTCTACAACCAATGGAAGCATGATATGCATGTAAGCCAACTACCCTAAGGATAACCTCAAATCTACTATTCAAAGTTTGACAACATCAAAAAATAATGCTTTATGCAATAATGGCATGGGGAAATCCTCTTATAGACTTTATAGCCACCGTAGACTCATTAATGGGGGTGGGGGTGGGGGGAGGGTAGATATCAAAAGACTCACATAACCATTCAAGACATACACATGAAACATTTTAGCACAAAGGAATAATGAAACAAATAGCGACTCCCGGAATATCAAAGCACAAATATCAAATCAAAACCTTTAACATACCGATAGCGTCATCAGGTACCTCATTCCCTCCTTGGATACTTTGAAGAGCGTAGAACCAATTACATCTTGGAGTAGCCCCTTGATCAACATCACCACTTTACCTCTGTTGCATTTACGAGGACAATCTATTATCTTGTGACCCATCGCCCCACAACTATAACAAGCATTAGTATCCTTCAAGCATGGGCCCATCATGGTATCTACCATATCTTGAGATCCTAGCATATGACATCACACCACCACCACCTTTGGGACTTTGGAACTTTCCTTCAAAACAGGCCGTCTTGGCCTTTTTACCCCTTTTCTTTCTCATCATTTCCCCTCCAATTGTTTGGCATAAGCCATGAGATAGGACAAGTCTATGTAACTTATCAAAATAGTGGGAAAACATTTTTCATTCACCCAATCGGATACACCCATCACTAACTTATTCATTCTAGACCTTGGCTCAACCACCAATTGGGGCGGGGGAGGAAGGGGCATATTTGGAGAATTTGTTGAAATTGAGGGAATACTACCTCACACTCATTGACCCTTGTTTCAAATTCATGAATCCCATTATTTTGGCCTCCCTTAGCTCAAGAAGGAAGATGCGGTTAAGAAATGCCGCCTTGAACTCCTACCAAAGGATAACATCATTGTTTTCCTTCTTCTCTTTCCATTGAGTATACCATATTTGGGCCACCTCCTTGAGTTGGTAAATTGCCAACTCCGCACCCATTATAGATAACACTTTGTACATTTCCTCAATAAATTCTTGAGGGTCCTCATCCACTTTAGACTCGTTGAACTCTGATGGGTCCATCCTCATGAAAACTCTTACCCTAGATGTTAGAGTAGAAGCATGAGGGGCTTGGGCCCCTTGGTTTATTTGACTGGTCATGGCTTGAGCTAGCATAACAAAAGCATCTTGGAACTCTTCATGAGTCGATTGTTCTTTAGGAGTGTGGGTTCTTCTTCCTCTTGCGTTAGGCATAATCTAGCATGGCAAAGAACATTCATTAGAGGGGAAACCTTACCTAACTTCTGTAGCACAGCATAGGGTTAGAAGAAGGGGAACATTTCCTAGAACGCCTCATAGCCCCTTGCTCATGGTCGTGGTGCACTTCACAACCATGAACAAGACTCTAATCGACAAGTATATTGGATGCCGAGAACCATTAACAACCTAGTGCTTTGATACCGAGTTTGTAACGACCAAGACCTAGGGCCTAGACGTGACACGATGAATGGGAAACCCGAAGGGGCCCCAAACAAGTCTCTTAACATATCATTACACATCCTAGGTGGCTGAAGCAATTATACAACAACAATAGATGAAAAGAGAGAAACACAGGGCAAATGGACATCTTTGATACCATAGAAACATCACTAGCCAATAGTGTATCATTATCATATCATAAGGTTCCAACAACATCTCTAATATATAGATAGGAGCGAGGTCCAAGACAATCTCCAGGCTCACCCTCACAGCCATAATTTTCCAACATAAGAAGAGTGAATACATACCAAAAATCAAGATAAGCATGTCTCATAGTTAAGGACTCACCAATTTGCTTTGAGAAAAATCGCACTAGCCACGTGGAGGAGGAGGAGGATCCAGGTGGGCTCCAGTTCCTACATGTTAACATCACATAGGCATAGTGTACGCATTAGTACGATTGATTGTACTAAGTATGCAGGATGAAATACATCAAATGATAGGCAACATAGACAAAATGCAATATCATAAACAATGAATAACATAATAATAATATGACATGTATGAATGATTCTTGAAGTAAAACATGCTTATGTAGAACATATTACATATGTAGAAAGATACCTCTTGATGGTTGTCACATCTTACCATCCATGGTGATTGAGGTGTCAACCCCCCAATTGGAGAATTGACATCACACCCTCCATCATAGTGGTCTAGGTATCAACCCCTTAACTGGTTAATGGACATCACACCCTCCATCATAGTGACCAAGGCATCAACCCCTTAACTGATTGATGGACATCGCACACTCCATCAAGTACTAAAGGTATCAACCTCTTAACATGGTTTATGGACATCACACCCTCCATCATAGTGATCAAGGTATTAACCCCTTAGCTAGTTGATAGTTGTCTCACCCTACCATCCATGGTGATTGAGGTATCAACCCCTTAATTAGTTGATGGTCGTCTTACCTACCATCCATGGTGATTGAGGCATCACCTCCTCAACTAGGCATGCTCAACTTACAATATTATAAATACTTTTCATGGAAACAACTCGTATAAACATTCCTTTCATCACCGTAAAGTCAAATAACTCATAAGACATGCATTATGCCTTCAATGACTCAAGAATCCATAACCAAATAGTTTATCAAACACTTGGAGAGTGTGTTAGACTTGTATAAAATCATGCAATTCAAGAGTGAAAGCATGTGAGAAATTCTAATGTTTAAACCCGCCAATACTTGGTAAAACCCTCATGTGAAATACGTTGAAAACCCCTATCAACCATCAAGAGAGATCATGGTTCTATATATTAAGACATACATAATCATAATAAGCAAAACATCTCATGGTATACACTTAAAATGAGTAAACATGTATTTTCAATCATACTTTATGAAAACTTAATATAGTATATGATCAAAATCACTAATGAATAATACCCATAAGCAACACAACTTGGGAACATGTAATTTTCATAGAAATGGAGGTTTGGGCACCATGGGTGAAAAGACCCAATGGTTGAAGCCCATATGCCTTAGACCTTGAGTTTCTTGGAATTGGATTGAGAAAGACTTGAAGCTTAGAAGGAGGTCTTGGAGTCCAAACCTTGCTCTTGAGTTCCCTTAAATTTCTATTGGGGATTTGATGGAGGCTCTTGAGAGAATTTGTAAGTGTATTTGAGATGAGTGTAATGACTTTGATCCTTTTAAATAGGGTTTAGGTCTTTTGGGAAGGTTAAGATAGCATTGGAATTCTAAAAAGGTCATTAGAATAGATTAAATTCATGAGAGCGTCATTAGTGAACGGATGGAAGAATTGGAAAACTGAAGCCCCACTGAAATCCTCATGGGTCGTGTGGTACTCCACGGGCCATGTGGGGTGCCCGTGAGGTGAAAGTTGGAACACTTAGAAAAGTTCATGTCTCGTCACACAAATGGGTACCTCTACGGGTCATGTGAAGCTACGTGGTCCTTGTAGAGGTCCGTTGAACCACACTTGGTGAAAGAAATATTGCTAGACCCCTAGGCCAAGGGCCAAAACTTGTGAGACATTCCACGATCCATGTGGATGGCCCTTGCACAACACTTGGCCGAAAACTCCTTCATACTCACTAGGCTTCACTTGCACATATCCCATGGCTAGGCACACGGTTAGTGGCAAGTCACACGACTTATGCCACTAGCCTTGTCACATGCCTTAGGCAAAAAATGGTCTTTTCCATCTCAAGGCAGCCCAGACGGCCCGTCCAAAGCCCCAATTTATACTCGTTTAAAGTTGACCCTTTCATAAAATAACACCCAACCTAACTCATAGGGATGTCTTGAACTCGTCTAAGTACTAGAAGTCTCTCACGACCCTAATACCCTTCTCACATGAACAAATAAGGCTCCAAACATGGATATATAGGAGCATGGAGGAATAGGGTGTCACAGTTCAAAGGTTATCTCTCTAGGCTTGCAAATTAACTCCCTTTACTAGGTTATAGTCTTATATCTCCAGATGGTCAAGGAATCATTATCCACGTGGATGTGCATCCTAACTCTTCTATTATACTATCTTTGAATATATAAAATAACCACAAAGACTCTTTTCAAAGATACCACTCTTAGCTTCCTCCTATCGCTATGAACATTTCTCTATATTTTGGTGCTCTAATGGTGTACATAATCACTTTCCACAACTCTTACATTCTAACCTATTCGTTCGCATGCTAACACTCAACTTCTGTGCTCTCATAAACTCATGTCCATTAGACTTAGACTATAATGGAAAAATTCATCAAAATTATTGCTCTTCCTGCTTGGCTTATTTTACTCAGCAACCCCTATACATATGATTTATTTATTTTGCACCTTTTTTTTAATGTGGAATGCATGATATCTAGCTGTTTATACTACTTTATGGTAATTTTTAAAAAATTAAACTTAGTTTCTAATATAATCCTTGCCAACAAGAAGGCATTGTTACTTTTTAATTGAATTTTTGGTTACAATTAGAAAAGGTGATATAGTAATATGATTTTCTTTTTTAATCTTTAGATGGCTATCTATATATTTGAATTTGTGTTTTTTTAGAATAAGCAAGCTTAGATTTCTTTTCAATGGATAATTAGAGACGTGTGCTCTTACCAACTGCTAATAGGCTGAGATATATTTGACGTGTACCAAAGTTTAATAAGATTGATAATAATATTTATGTATAGGTGTTTTATTTTCTTACTGCACTTTATAAAAAAATTACAACAATTAGGGGCAAACAAAATTTGATCCCTATCCAAATTGAGACTCACCAAAACTTATATCGAATTTTGAGGGAATGAATAGTCTCACCTAATTGTTTGGAATTTTGTGAATTGTTAAAAAATAATTAGGGATAAAGGAAGATGAATTCTCAAGGCATGGAGGAAAACATTTGGATTGATGCTTCTGATTACACATTATGGGTTAATCTAAGTTTTATATTACTATTTTGAATGCTAATTGATATGGGTACATGCGCAAAACATATGCCAAGAGACTAGTGTTTATATATATATATATATATATATATCAAATACCATTTTGACTTAATATATGATTGTGTGATACATCAGGTACCATGGCATTGTAGTGTTAGGAAAAATTAAAGTCCCTTAACCTGTATGTACGAGTAAGAGATTTTACGAGAGACAGACAAGACTAATGAGAGACGACGTATATTCCAGTATGATTCAGTATAAATTTAATTCCATGCTTGTGTGTGAATGCTTATATTATGTAGAGTTTGTGATTTTCTTTTTCTATTTAATGTAGCGACTTATATATCTAATGATGTATCCACATAAAAATGTTGAAAGTAAGATTATTTACCTAGTTGATATTAACTGATTGACTTGATGAATTATTGTTATGTTAGTTACACATGTACACCTATTTATTGATTTTATATGCCTATGATGCATATTTGTATATAGTGTTTATACTGATGCAACTCCTACACTTTTTGTTGAGTTAAGGTTGTGATCCAAAGTCTTCTACTAGGATCCACATCTAACACAATTACATTTCTAATGTAAGGGTCAGCTACTCCATCTATTCTACATAGATTTTCTAGAGGACAGATGTTTATCTCCTTTAGACATTATTTAATTTATGTATTCTATAACTATTCTTAAATATTTATTTTATAGTCATGTACGATGACTTTTGAATTTTAGAGATGTAATAGTCTATACATCTGTTCTTTTTAATCTATTATACTTGACACTATATTTTCTACCTTAATATTTTTTTAAAATTCACTAAGTGCACCAATTATAGTATTTCATAGTTGGTAAAATATGATTCACTCATCGTGGGGTTAGTGTGGGTGTCATTCATGTCGATTTGAGTTGTGGCAAAGTTGGTATCGAAGCTTTAGCTTCTTCAATTCCATCATTCAAGGATGTGTCTAGTAGAGTGTTGTAGACTGGGATCAAAAAATTTCTTTTCTTTCTGCTATTACATAATTTTTATTAGTATCTAGTGATCCTAATTGGTATATAACTTTTTCACTCTTTCTCTCAAAATTGGTCAGGAGCTAAAATTGAGTAACAAAGCTGATATATGACTTTTTCCTAGTGAGGAGCTAATATATAAAATTGCGATATCAAAATTGGACTAGTAAACTGGTGCATAGTAGTAGGATAAATCAATGGAATTATTGGCTCTCAATTTAATTCCACGCCCTATGCCAGGTCTCTCTGAAACTTCATGAAATTTGCAGAACCAGTTGAAATTTTCAATCATTTGTCTTATAGTTACCTATTTATATTGATCCGAACTAGGGTAATCTATAGCTAGGCATGAAAATGGATAACCAATAACAATTGTTGACTCTAGGTATGGCATTAACTGGTGTTCTCTTATGATTGTATTAAAAATATAATAAGCTAGAATTTCTTCTAAATCGAAATCCAAGAGTATCAACCCATTAGGTGAGGCCAAAAGCTCAATATGTCTGTATAACAGTTTTGTGCAAGTGACTTCCAGGTCCTGTGAGGGTGTTTTATAGTTGTTCTCTGTGTATGTGTATGTGCATCCGGTATCATTTTTATTTCTTTATGACTAGAATGTTAGTTGGTTCCTTCTTGGTTAATCTCAATCATTGCGCCCATTACCATTAGTTTTAGGTCATGGTTAGGCTTACCTGTTGAGGTTTAAGGTAGGAACCATCATGACCTGGAAAGTCGATTCATGACAATTCATATGCAAAATATAACTATTACATATATTATTTATTATTTTAAACTTTTGATGGGTAAGACTCATTAGAGGTACATGTATTTAGTTTATTGATTGTTAATGCGAATCTTTCGCATCACTTCAAAGATTTACCCAATAAATTTTGATACTATTTAGCATTAATGAAACAATGACTCATCCCGATAAATCATTTGATTCATCTTTCTTTGTAGACTTTAAGAAATAATGACAAGAATCAAGGGAATGAAATATGACAATGGAGAAGAGGAAGACATGAAATTTGATGATGATATCATTGGAGAGATCATCTCTCGCTTGTCTGTGAAATTTGCAATCCAATGTAAAATTCTACGTAAGAAACTTAAAGGTAGGATTTTCAATCCAAATTTTTTCCAACTTTTGCTCAAACACCATAAAAATTATTCTACACAACTCATCTATTTAGCTCTTCCCATATTATAAAAATTCAACAAAAAGTTTCTCAAACCCTACCCAAATCATTCAATGTTCGATAGATTTAACTTATCATGAAATTGAGCTTTTGGCCTCATCTAATGTGTTGATACTTTTGAATTTTGATTTAGGAGAAATTATAGTTTATTATATTTTTAATCCAGTTACAGGAGAATACCAGTTGATATCATACCCAAAGTTAGAAATTTGAGTTATCCATGCCTAGTTGTTGATTACCTTAGTTCGGATCAACATAAATTGGTAACTATAAGATAAATGATAGAAAGTTTTAACTAGTTCTACGTATTTTTTTCAAAGGGACCTAATGTGTGGCGTGAAATTTAATTGAAAGCCAATACTTCCATCAATTTATCCTGCTAACTGGTGCAATTTTATATATTGGCATGAAATAATTATTGGTACACGACTTTTTCACGGTAAGGAGCTAATGTATAAAATTCTTCCAATGTATAAAATTGTGTCAGTAAACTGGTGCACAATAGCAGGATAAATCGATGGATGTAATGGCCCTCAATTTAATTTGACGCCATATGCCAGGTCTCTCTGATGAAACTAAATGAAATTTGTAGAACCACTTGAAATTTTTAAACATTTGTCTTATATTTACCAATTTATATTGATCCAAACAAGGATAATCAAAAGCTAGGCCTGGATAACCAATCACAGTTGTTAACTCTGGGTATGATATAAATTGGCATTCTGCTTTAACTGGATTAAAAATACAATAAACTACAATTTCTTCAAAATCAAAATCTAGAGTATCAATTCATTAGATGAGACCAAAAGCTTAGTTTCATGATAAGTTAAATTTGTCATATGTATAGTAATTTTTTACAAGCCACTTCCAGGTCTTGGAAGGGTGTTTTATCTTCATTTTATCTGTGTGTCTATGTAGATGTGTGTCTGGTACCATTTTTGTTTCTTTATGACTAGAATGTTAGTTGGTTCCTTCTAGGTTAAGCTCAACCCTTGTGTCCATTACCAGCAGTTCAAGGTCAGGGTTAGGCTTGACTATTGGGGGGTGACAGTAGGCACAATCATCAATTGTAAAGTTGACTCATGACAATTCTTATGAAAGATATAACTATTACAGTTAATATTCATTATTTTAATCTTTTAATGGGTATAACTCATTACAAATAGATATATTTAGTTTATTGACTTTTAATACGAATCTCTCGAATCACTACAAATATTTACCCAATAAAGTTTTATACTATTTAGCATTAGTTGAAACAATGACTTCGTATTGATAAATCATGTTATGGGACTTATTTTATAGACTCGAAGAAAAAATGAAATGAATCAAAGACATGACAAACAACAATAGAGTAGGGAACAAATGTAATTTTATTATGGTACCATTGGAGCGGTCATCTCTCGCTTGCTTGTGATGCTTGCAATCTAATGTAAAATTCTAAGAAAGAAACTTTAAGGTAGGATTGTCCCGACTAAAGCCTAGAGCCTAGATGTAACATGACGAACAAGAAGTCCGAAGACTACCCAAACAAGTCTCTTGATCTTAACATGCACACATCTTTGGTTGCAGAAGTAACATAGACATGGGACTAAGGGAAAGGTACTTCATAAATGTAGAATCATGAGACAAGTCACACCCGATAGTATGAATACATAAGATCCCATAACACCTCTATATATAGAATGGAGCGGGGGCCAAGACACTCTCCGGACTCACCCTCATAGTAATAAGTATTCAACAAAGAGAAAGGCTCTCCGCATAGATGAAATAAATAGATATTGTCCTCGGAGTTGAGGACTCACCAAACCTTGCTTCAAAAGATCGTACTAGCCACGTAGAGGAGGAGGATGGTCAAATGGAGCTTCGATCCCTACATGGTGATACCATGTAGGCACAAAGTATACATTAGTACATTTGAATGTACTAAGTATGTGGGATGCAATGCAACAACGACTCTAGTCAATGTATGTTCAAAATGCATAATCATAAGCAATGAATGTAACATCTCAATATGAAAAGCATGATCAATGCTTAAAGATAAAACATGCTTGTAAATCATTCAATTTGCATAATAAGTAATATATGTGTGTGAAGAGACCCTATCCTTCATAAGTGAGACCAAGCGAGCTAAGACTTGGAATCACGATGATTACCCCTCATCGATAAAGAGGTGGTCTACTTGCAAAGGTAAACATACTTCAAACTTACAGGAATATGACCCAATATCGTATGAAGTAACCTCCCTTAAGGGAACATGACACAATTTCAGTAAGGATTTCACTAATAAGTGCACTAAATGGATCCGCTAGTATAACAAGGGTAAAGTATAATCTTATGTTGGCACAAAGTTTGGGGAAAGAAGTATGGAACCCTAAAGATAGTCTATGCCAACATCCAATCCATCGGTGCTAAGTCTAATCCCATAGAATACTTCAAATAATCATAAGTTTAATAACTTATAAGATTCATGGAAACATGACATGAGTAGCTTGTAAACATGTTGACCTCTAACAGTGAGCCTAACTTGAAACATGAGAGTAACAATTATAATAATACATAACCCTTGCTTTAACATTTAATGGATTACAAGAGGAAAAAATCTTGAAATACGGCATAACTTGATACTTGTAAAATCATAGATAATTTCATGAATCAGATACATGTTTGAAAGCCCATAACATCATGAGTCACTTAATTTGTAAATCATGTAAACAACTTGAGAATTCTTGACATGACACTTTATCAAACACATGGTGGGTTCATGATACTTGTTTAAAATCATACAATTCATGAGGGAAATAAAGTGAGTAAGCTCAATGCAAAATAACCCACCAACTTGTAGTAAAACCCTTATATAGAGTACCTTGAAATCCATCATGAAAGCTCATAATAATTCATAGTTTCATAGATCAAAACATAACATAGTCTCAATAGACAAATCAATCCATGGATTGAGCTTTGAAGTAGATAGTCATGCATAATCATTCAATCTTACATAAAATCGCAACATAATTTATGCTCAAAATGCATAATAAAAGATACCCATTGGTAATACAACTTGAAAACATACAATGTTCACAAAAGAAGAAGGTTGGACTCTATGGCTAAAAGGACCCAATAGATGAAATCCACATTACTCAAACTTGGGTCTTCTTGAAATGAGCTTTGAGGAAACTTGAAGCTTGGATCGGATCCTTGAGTCCCGAAATTAAATCTAAAATCGTTGAATTTGGATGGGAATTTTGATAGTGTTAGAGAGGTTTTTTAGAGGGTTTTGAGTGATATAGGGTTAAAAAATGGCTAAGTATAAGAGATTCCACGTATAAATGAGCATTCAATTATAACCCCAATGCCCCTGGCTGAGATAGAAAAATCAAGAAATATCTTACACAGGTCCGCATCCTTGCTGCAGCGCGGACCCAACGCGAGGTAACATTTGTATTGCTTCGTGCCCCTGACGCATCACGGTTAGGGCGCGGATGCTCTATAGAAATCATAAAATTTGTGAAAATTATTTTTTGCTATGGTTCCTCTAAAATCCGGGTTATACCCATCTCCCACTCAATTATGCTCCTTGATTGAGAATACGAAGTCAAATGTTTGATATCACGCATGGATTTTCAAATATATCGAAATTATGATTATGGGCATTTCGAAGCACATTTTCGAGGCATTTTAATATCTCCCCCTTGGGAACATTCATCCCCGAATATTTAAGAAACATGCATAAGAGATGTAATCATGAGGATTTCATCCCTACATGAATGCAATAAATGCATTTAAACATTATTTTCAAAAATATCAACCTGAATGTCAAAAATCACCTTAAGCTTGTTAGCATAAACATGAATACATGCAAGATGACATAAGGGCGGAAATTTAGGACATGAAATCAAAGATGGGACTTTTTATTTGTACCTTTAGCTTCAACAGAGTTGAAGAGATATGGCGTATCACTTTTAATGTTCGCCTCGGCTTCCCATGTGGCACTCTCAACTTGTTGATTCCTCCAAAGGATCTTGACAGATGCTACATCTTTGTTTCTAATCTCTTCACTTGCCTATCTAATATCTCAATTAGTACCTTCTCATAGATGAGATTATCTTCTGCAACACCCACAACCTCTAAGGGAACTATAGCACTTGGGTCACCAACATATCTCCTTAACATAGACGCATGGAAGACCGGATGAGCCATATTCATTTTCCCTAAGCAACTCCAATTCATATGTAACCTTTCCAACTCTCCTCAAAATTCTATAAGGCACTACAAACATTGAGCTCAATTTACCTTTCTTGCCAAATCGAACCACACCTTTATGGCTGAGACCTTTAAATAAGCCCAATCACCAACCTTAAACTCAAGATCTCTCCTCGTTATATCAGAGTAGGAATTGTTTCTACTTTGGGTTATTTTTAATATCTGCCTTGTCAATCTCAACTTCTCCAAGGCTTTCATGACCATATCCGGGCCTAGCGAGGCCATTTCCCCTAGTTTACACCACCTAACCGGAGATCTACAATGCCTACCATAAAAAGCTTCAAAGGGAGTTATATCAATGCTTGAATGATAACTATTACTGTAAGAAAACTCAATAAGTGGAATATGCTCATGCTAACTACCCTTGAACTCCAAAACACAAACCCTAACCATATCCTCACGAGTTTGGATAGTCTTTTTGGCTTGACCATCTGTTACCAAGGCTTCAATTCTAGCAAGGCAAGATCAAGGTCTTGTTTAGACTTGACTTCCTCAATCAAAGAAGATTTAGAACTATCAACAACCACCACACCACCATTTTTAACTTCATTCAACCTAACCCCCAGCCTAGCCAGTCGGTGAAATTCTCTATCCACCTCATTTCCACCATCATCAATATGAGCTAGACTATCCACCGACACTCTACTTTAGCATCAGCAATAACATTAGCTTTGCCAGGATGATAATTCACACTCATGTTATAATCCTAAGTAGCTCTAACCACTTTCTTTGTCTCAAGTGAATATCTTTTTGGGTGAACACCAATTGAAGATTCTTATGATCGATAAACACATCAACATGAACTGCATACAAATAATGATACCAAATTTTCAAAGAAAACACCATGGCCGTGAGTTCAAGATCATGGGTAGGGTAATTCTTCTCATGCACCTTCAATTGTCTAGAGGCATGTGCTATAACCTTGCCATTTTATATCTACACACACACCAAACCAATTGTTGAAGCATCAAAATAATCAACAAATCCCTCTAACCCTTCTAGTAGGCCAAAATTGGGTGGAGGCAAGCTTAGCTTTCAAGGTTTGAATACTCTTTTCACATTCATCGATCTACACGAATTTCACTTTGTTTTGAGTCAACTTTGTCATAAGAGAAGCAATAGAAGAAAAGCTATTCACAAACGTCTAGTAATAACCCGTTAAACCCAAAAAACCCTTGTCTAGGCCAATTCCTTATCACCTCTGTCTTATTAGGATCTACTTTAATGTCATCACCCGAAACTACATGCCCCAAAATTATAACCTCTTTTATCCAAAAACTCATATTTTTTATATTTAGCATACAACCTCTCATACCTCAAGGTTTACAACACCACCCTCAAGTGATTCATATGTTCCTCCTCACTATGGGAATAAATCAAGATATCATCAATAAAGACCACCACGGACATTTTAAGGTAGGGTTTAAAGACCCTATTCATGAAACGCCCCAAAAAGTTCCTGAAAATGTGCTTCGAAAGTGTCCATAATCGTAATTTTCATATATCGCAAAATTCGTATGTGATATCGCACATCCGACTTCATATTCTTGATCAGGGAAAAAATAGTGGAAAATGTTTATAACCCAATTTTTAAAAGACCCGTAACTAAAAAATACATTTTGCTAACTTTGCATTTTCCAGTAAGGGTCTGCGACGCGGGCCCATCGCGGAGTGGTGTTTGCACTTCCTTGATTTTCCAGTGTCAGTCTAAAATATTAGGGTCTTGATATTATTCTCTTTTATGCGTAAAAACACCTATACTTAGTCATTTTTCAACTGAATACACTCTCAAGACCCTCTCTAACATTAGCCAAATATTTCATGCAAAATCAAGTATCCCTAACTAATTTTTGGAGCTAAGAACCTAATTCAAGATTTAAGTTCTCATTCAAATCTACATCAAGGAAATCTCCAAAGTTGAGGTATATTGGTTTCAACCATCGGGTCCTTTCACCCATGGTACCTAAGCTTTTTTTTTAATCAAAATTACATGTTTCCAAGTTGTGTTGCTTATGAGTATTAATAATTATTGATTATGATCACATACTATGTTGGGGTTTCATGAAAGGTTTATGGCAAGCACATTCTTACCTATTTTAAGCTTATACAATGATATAAGGGGGTGACATGCCTCAATCACCTTGTTGAGGGGGTGACATGCTTCAATCACCTTGTTAAGGGGGTGACATTCCTTAATCACCTTGTTGAAGGAGTGACGTTCCTCAAACACCTTATTTAGGGGATAAAGTGCCTCAATCACCTTTGAAGGGGGTGACATGCCTTGGTTCCAAATAATGGTTTGCTCAATCTTTGATGATGGTCTCTTCCTACATATGTAATATGTTCTTTACAACCATGTCTTACTTCAAGCATTGATCATGCATGTCACGTTGTTTTTATACTTATCCCTTGCTTATAATTATGCAGTTTGACTATGTTGCCTATCTCTTATTGCATTGCATCCTACATACTTAGTACATTAAAACATATTAACGCATACTCTATGCCTACATGATGTTACCGTGTAGCAATCGGAGCACCTCACGATCATCATCCACATGGCTAGTTTTAGCATCTTGAAGATAAAATTTGGCATATTATGACTATGCATATTTTAAGCATGAAACTATGATCTATTGTGAGATTTAATTATGGGTTTCAATGTATCTTGCATGAGAGTGTTACCAAGTGTTCGTGGGCTGATTTACATCGAGTTTTCACACATGATTTCACTCTCAAATTGCATGACTTGAACTAGCATTACACACTCGCCAAGTGTTTGATAAATATTTTGTTAAGGATTCTTGAGTTATTGAAGGTCTATTACATGGCTTATGAGCTAAGTGATTCTATGATGATTAAGGGAATGTATGTATGTGTTGAATTCATGAAAAGTATTTATGATGTTGCAAGTAGACAATTACCTTGTTGAGGGGGTAACATGCCTCAATCACCTTATTAAGGGGGTAACATGCCTCAATCACCTTGTTGAGGGCGTGACATGCCTCAATCAGCTTATCTAGGGGATGACGTGCCCCAGTCACCTTATAAGGGGTTGACATTCCTTGGGTTCCAAATAGTGGTTTGCTTGGTCTATGATGATAGTCTCTTCCTACACATGTAAAACCATGTCTTACTTTAAGTATTGATCATGCATGCCATGTTGTTATTAGACTTATCCCTTGCTTATAATTTTCCATTGACTATGTTGTCTATCTCTTGTTGCATTGCATCCTACATACTTAGTACATTCAAAAATACTAATGCATACTCTATGCCTACATGATGTTACCATGTAGCAACCGGAGCACCTCATCATCATCCTCCACGTGGCTAGTTTTGGCATCTTGAAGATAAGCTTTGGTGAGTCCACACATTTGGGGACACTAGCTATGCTATTCCTGATTGGTTTACCCTTTATATTGAACTTTTGGTACTATTAGGGTGAGCCTAGAAAGTGCCTTGGTCCCCGCTCAAATCTACGGTTAGAGGTGTTTTTGGAACAAGCGATGTACTTATGCTTGCGCTTTGACTCTTCTATGTAATAGCCTTTAGCCCCATTTGTCCCTTATTTTTTATCTCTTGATGTTGTTTATTTTGCTTCCGCGACCAATGATGTGTATATGATGAGCTAAGAGGCTTGTTTGGGGTCCCTTTGGATTCCCATTCACCATGTCATGTCCAGTCCCTAGGCTTAGGTTGTGACAAACATTGTATCAAAGAACTAGGTTGCTAATGGTCCTCAGAATCCAAAACACCGCGTCGATTAGAGTCTTATTCATGGTTATGAAGCGCACCATAACTATGAATGGGAGGCTATGAGACATTTTAGTAAATGTTTCACTTCTTCATGGTATATATCGTGCCTTAGCTGTAAGGAAAGGCTTTTTCCCCCTAACGAATGCTTTTTTCACTTATAGATCATGTTATTTCAAACATCAAGACCAAGGAGGGACCATGCACCTATGGAACAACTGGCCTACCCTATTCCTCAAGGTTGAGGGGCTATCAAAATTGAGTTCCAGAACGCCATTACAATGTTGGCCCATGCAATGACCAACCAATTGAATCAAAGGGGCCGAAGCTCCTAATGCTCATACTCTGGCCTCACGAGTGAGGGATTTTACCATAATGAGCCCACCGGAGTTCCATGGGACTAAAGTGGATAAGGATCCTCCAGATTTCATTGACGGGGTGTGTGAGATTCCAACTGTTATGGGGGTAAATTCAGAGGAGAAGGCAGAACTAGTGGCCTATCAACTAAAAGGTGTGGCCCAAATTCAATTTGTGTAATGGAAGGTGGAGAGCGGAAATCAAGCTGCTATTTCTTGGGAAGAGTTCAAAGTCGCCTTCCTCAATCGGCTCTTCCCATGGAGTTGAGGGAGGCCAACATGATAGAATTTATGGACCTCATGCAAGGGTCTATGAGGGTGAGGGAGTATACCCTCAAATTCAACAAGCTCTCCAAGTATGCGCAACAATTAGTTGCCAAGCCAAGATCTAGGATGAACAAGTTTCTATCAGGTGTGTCCAACTTGGTCAATGAAGAATGTTGTACCGTGATGCTTGTAAGTAATATGGATTTGTCTTGGATCATAACGTATGTCGAACAACTTGAGGAGGAAAACCTTAAGAAGTGGAGAAGTGGTGAATCCAAGAGTGTTCAATTTGATGATGGCTTCTAAGATCAAAAGTTCTCCAATGCTCCAAACAGGAGGTTGGCTATTGATGGTGTCTAACCCTAGGTGTCAAAAGTATGGGTGGAACCATAGTGGCCCATGCTTGAGGAAGGCCAATGCTTATTATGGTTGTAGAGAAGAGGGTCACAAGCTAGTCGATTGTCCATATGCTTGAAAGGGGGGTAGAGGTGGTCATGGTGGTCAAAGGGCCCAAGAAGGCCAACAAGAGAGTGCTCCATGACATAATCGGTTCTATGTTCTTCAAGGGATGCAAGGAGGGGATAAGGTGTCCGATGTTGTTATCGGTATGTTAAAGACTTTTGATATTGAGGTGTATGCTTTGATGGCTCCGGGATCCACTATTTCTATTTTTATTCCTTTTTTGCTAGACTCTTACATATCTACCCTATTGGTGAGTCTATTGATGCTAGAAAATTCTTTAAGGGTTTCCCCATGTCCTTATTGCATAAAGTGTTGTCTTGTGATTTTGGTTGAACTTGGCATGGTGGGTTTGGAGGTCTTGGGGTGGTTTTGCTCCATGCATATCATGTTTCTGATTTTTCTAGAACCCCTAAGCTTGTGACATGATGATTAAGGATAGACGACCTATTTGGTCAACTACAAGGGGCTAGTCATTTTTCTATGATTGATATTCTGCCCTGATTCGTTTATCCCCAAGTGAGGGCAAGGGAGGGTGATATCCCTGTACGTCTTTTTGGATTGAAAATGAGCATTTTGGGCTGTGGTAGAGTTATTTGGTTGACTAATGCACCGACTATATTTATGGATCTCATGATTAAGGTCTTTAAGCCCTACCTTGTTATGTGTGTTGTAGTGTTAGAGATGGTATATTGATTTATTTTCGGAATGAAGAAGAGCTTGTGAGTCATTTGAGAGTGATGGTGCAAATCTTGAGGGATGAGAGGTTGTTTATTAAATATGATAAGTGCAAAATGTGGATAACAAGAAGGTGGTTAGAGAAGTGCACCAGTTAGCTAGGTTAGGAACGAGGTTGTTTGAAGTTGAGAATAGTAGTGTTGTGATTTCGATGGTTCTGAAGCTTCTTTGGTTGGAGAGGTTAAGTTAAAAGAAGATCTTGATTCTGCCTTGCTAGAGTTGAATGTTTTGGTGATGGTGAAGTGAAGGTTTTCTCCCAAGAGGGATATAGTCTCCTTAGGTACTAAGATAGGCTTTGCGTGTTTGTGTTGATGATTGGGTTCCTTGAATGTCTCACCCATGAAGGGTGTAGTCCAATTTGGCAAGATGGGTAAATTGAGCCTAAGGTTTATGGGTCCTTATAGAGTGTTGAGGTGGATTTGGTAAGGTAGCCTATGAGTTTGAGTTTCCTAATAATATAAATATGGTTCATTCAGTTCTTCATCTATGTATGTTGAGAAGATGTGTTGGTGACTCAAGTACTATAGAACTCTTTGAGGTTGTGGGTGTTGTTGGAACAAGCGATGTACTTATACCTAAGATTTGACTCTTCTATGTTTTATGCAATTAAAGATTTCCCTTAGCCCAAACACGACCCCAAAAATTTCCCAAAAACGTGCCTCGAAAGTAACCAGAAACTTGTTTTCCATATAACTAAAAATCTATTTGGAATTTGAAAAATTCGACATCATATTCTTGTTCAGGGGGTCCAAATTAGGGTGACAAAGGTCTAACCTCAAATTTAAAGCAAAGGAATCTAATTATGAAATTTGCACTTGGTGCAATTTGCAGTGACAGTCTGCGATCTCTCCGCGATGCGGAGAGGTTGTTTTCCTGCATTGTCTTTTCCTAGTTCACCCAAATTTTTCTAAGTATTGGACCTAAGTTTTTGCAAATATATTTTTACCTATACTTAGGCTTATTTCACCTTCATATCACCGAAAACATTCCCCAATATTTCCCCAAACACTTAGACTCATTTCTAATCGTAAATTCAAGTCCCAAACTCAAGGCCTATCTCAAGGATTTCTTCATAGATCTCACCCAAGCTTCAAATAGCCATTAAAGTCTTCTCCAAGAACTTCACAAAAGCTAAGGTATGTGGTGTTGAACCATTGGGTCCTTCCACCATGGCACCTAAACCCTCTTTTACTTAATAACATATGATTTAAAGTTGATTTTACATGTGGGTCTTGAATATTGAAAAATTTACTACACAATGATTTTTAGTAGATGAATGTATGGTTGTTTAAGCATGTGTTTGAGCTAAAAATCTTGGATCTAGTATTAGGATTGATAAGGGGTTTTGATATTAATGTCTTGGGGGTGTTGCAAGGTGTTGAATAAAGGTTTTACCACTAATTTTCCTTCATGATTTCATCTCTAAATGTCATGCTCTTTTACCCCCATTACACACCCCCAAGGTGTTTGATAAAATGTCCGGTTATGGTTTCTTGAGGAATTAAAGGTCCAAAATATGAGATGTCATATGAATGATGTTATGAGCTTATGTTTATGTTTATTCCTATATGAGATATTGAATTAGAGCCTACGATGAATCCTGTATAAATTGTTGCATAGTCCATGCCTAATCACGGGGAAAAGAGCCCGAGTAACCATGCGAGGGGTTTATACTTCATCACCATGGATGTTTGGGTTGTGACCATCAACCACCATGTGAGGGGTTTATACCTCATCACTATGGATGGTGGGGTGCAACCACCATCAACCATGCGAGGAGTTTATACTTTGTCACCATGGATGGCGGGGTGAGACCACTATTAACCACCAAGGGGTTTATACCTTGGATAGCTTTCTTGGTCTCATTTTTCACATATGATATTCTATATGATCATGATATACTTGAGCATGATATCCTTATGCATTGATCATACATGCCATCTTGCTATAAGTTGCCTGTTGTCTATTGTCTTGCATTTTGGATTATGATGCCTATCTCTTGTTGCATTGCATCCCATATACTCAGTATATTCAAATGTACTAATGCATACTCTTGGCTACATGATATCACCATGTAGGAACTGGTGCCTGAGTTGATCATCCTCCTCCTCTACGTGGCTAGGCAGTGTTATTCCAAGCTTGTAGGTGAGTCCTCCACTTCGGGGACTTTGTTATGTCTTTTCTCTATTATCTATGAATTGAGACACTATCTTGTGTTATCTTTGACTATGTGGGTGAGCCTGGATACTTTGTTTTGGCCTCCACTCTTTCTATTTTAAAGGTGTACGTTGGACAAGGTGTGTACCATGTATGAGCTTGACTCTCAACTTTTGACTTCAATGATTATGCAAATTTCTCCCTTAGTCCTGTTTCCCTTACTTTTATTTGTATATGTCTTTTGTATGCTTTCGCAACCAAGGATGTGTGAAGATATGCTAAGAGGCTTGTTTGGGGTCCCTTCGGGTTTCCCATTCCGTGTCACGTCTAGGCCCTAGGCTTGGGCCATGAAAAACTTGGTATCATAGCACTAGGTTGATAGATCCTCGAAGTCCAGCACACCGCATCAATTATAGTCCTATTCATGGTTGTGAATCACGCCATGACTATGAATGGGAGGTTATGAGGCATTTCAGGAAATGTTTCCCTTCTTCATGTCCTAAGTCATGCTATAGAGTTGTGATAAATGTTCCCCCCTAATGATCGTTCTTTTTTTATACTAGAGCATGCCAAATACTATAGGATGACATACTAAAAATACTGAGGAGGAGCCTGCCAATGGTGAGCTACGGGATGCTCTTACAATGCTTTCCCAAGTAGTGGCAAACCAAGTCAAACAAGGGGCCCAGTCCTCTCATGATACTACCTCGGGGGCTAGGGTAAGGAATTTCATGAGGATGAATCCTTCAGTTTTCCATGGGTCAAAGGTGGATGAGGATCTACAAGAGTTTATTGATGAAATCTACAAAATCTTGTCGAACATGGGTATTGGGAAAAATGAGAAGGCAAAGTTTGTGGCATACCAACTCAAGGGGATGGCCAAAATTTTGTTTGATTATGTGGTTCTTTGGGAGGAATTCAAATTGGCCTTTCTTAATAGGTTCTTTCCTCTGAGCTTAGGGAAGCAAAGTTGGTTATGTTTATGAACTTGAAATAAGGTGTTATGAGTGTGAGGGAGTATGCCCTCAAATTTAATCTACTTTCAAAGTATGCTCCTCATTTGGTGGTCGATTCTAGGTCAAGGATGAACAAGTTTGTTATGGGGGTCTCCGATTTGGTAAGTGAAGAGTGTCGATTTGCAATGCTTATTAGTGACATGGACTTATCTCGGTTGATGACATATACCAAGTAAATGGAAGAAAAGAAGTTGAGAAAGAGGAAGGGTCATGAGGCTAAGAGAGCCCAATTTGAAGGCAAGTTTCCCAAGGTTGTTAGATATCCTCAAGGACAAAGGTCTCCTCATGCTACTAATAGGGGGTTCACCAATGACTTCCCTAAGCCTCAAGGTAACGTTGGGATGGTCCTACTGATGTGTTTCCTAGGAGTGGATGCAGTCATAAGGCCCGTGCTTGAAGGGTTTCAATGCATTCTTTGAATGTGGGGAGCTTGACCACAAGAAAATTGATTGTCCAAGAAATTATGGCAAGGTTCAGGGCGCAAATGCGGTTCCATGAGGTAGAGGTGGTCCTCAAGGTGGTGCCTCAAGGGATAATCACTTTTATGCCCTACATGGGATGCAAGCTATTAGTGATCTCCCCGATATTATATGTTGAAATTTTTTTATCTTGATGTGTATGCTTTGATTGATCCGGGTGCCACCTTTTCGTTTATTACCCCCTTTGTTGATAAAAAGTTCTATGTTGAGCCTGAGTTATTGCATGAGTGATATGAAATGTCTACTCTTATTGGTGCATCTATTGTTTCTAAAAGAGTGTATAGAAATTCTCCAGATTGTATTTTGCATAAAATTTTACCTTATGATCTTGTTAAATTAGATATGGTTAATTTTGATTTGGATGGATTCGTTGTGTGCATAATATGCTTCTATCAATTGTAGAACCCGTAGGGTCAAGTTTCAATTTTTAAATAAAGCTCCTTAAGTGGGAAAGAGATGATGTAATAGTGAGGGGTAGATTCATCTCATGCATTAAAGCCCATTGTTTAACTTCCAAAAGGTGTTTGTATCATCTTGTGAGCGTAAAAGATATGGAGTCCAAAGTCCCTTCTATTGAGTCGGTCCCGATTGTAAATGAGTTTTTGGATGTCTTCCCAAATGACCTTCCTGGTGTCCCTCCTAAAAGGGAGATAGATTTTGGTACAAATCTCCTTCCCGACACCCAACCTATCTCTATTCCCCTTACCATATGGCCCAGACGGAGTTGAAGGAGTTATGCAAGCAATCAAAGGATTTGTTGGAGAAGGAATTTATTAGACCTGGCAATTCCCCTTGGGGTGCACCAGTGTTATTTGTAAAGAAGAAAGGTGGGTCTCTTAAAATATAAATCGACTACCGGCAACTCAATAGGGTCACTATGAAGAATAGATATCCTCTTCCAAGGATTGATATTTCCAAGATGGCCTTTTGGACTAGATATGGGCATTATGAATTTGTGGTGATGTCCTTTGTGTTGACCAATGAACTAGTCATCTTCATGGACCTAATGAATAGGGTCATCAAGCCCTAACTTCATTTCTTTGTTGTTGTTTTCATTGATGATATATTAATCTACTCTCATAGTAGGGAGGAGCATATGGGTTATTTGAGGGTTTTGTTGCAAAGATTAAGGGAGGAGAGATTGTATGCTAAATATGATAAGTGTGAATTTCGATTGAAGGAGGTTGCATTCTTGGGTCATATGGTGTCGGGGGATGGTATAAAAGTGGATCCTAAGAAAACCAATATGATTAGTAATTGGCCTAGACCATTGACCCCGTCGGACATTAGGAGTTTCTTGGGCCTTGCTGGTTACTATAGAAGGTTTGTGAATGAGTTCTCCTTCATTGATTCTCCTATGACAAAATTGACTCAAAAGAAGGTTAAGTTTGTGTGGACCGATAAATGTGAGAAAAGTTTCCATACATTGAAAGAGGGACTAGTGTCCATTCCTATATTGTCACTAACAGACAGGCTTGAGGGTTTTGTTGTGTATTGTGATGCATCTAGAGTTGGTTTGGGTGGGGTGCTAATGCAAAATGATAAGGTCATAGCCTATGCCTCTAGGCAACTCAAAGTGCATGAAAAGAACTAATCTACCTATGATCTTGAATTGACTGCCATGGGGTTTGCATTAAAGATTTGGTGTTATTATTTATATAGGGTGCATGTTGATGTCTTCACCGATCATAAATGCCTTCATTATGTATTTGATAAAAAAAATCTCAACTTGAGACAAAGAAGGTGGCTAGAACTCCTTATGGACTATGACATGAGTCTGCACTACATTACCATTCGGGTATGGCAAATGTTATGGCAGATGCTTTGAGTTGGGTGTCAATGGGTATCCTAGCTCATGTGGATGGTAGTGAAAGCGAGATGGCCAGGGAGGTGCATAGGTTAGCTAGATTTGGGGTGAGGTTGGAAGATGTGGGTGATGGTGTTGTTGTGGTTGATGGTTCTAAATCTTCTTTGGTTGATGAGGTGATAGGAAAATAAGATCTGGACTCCTCCTTGCTTGAGTTAAAGGCCTTGGTGAAAGAAGGCAAGATAAAGGTTTTATCCCAAGGAGGAGAAGGGGCCCTTAGATACCAAGGTAGGTTGTGTGTTCCATGTGTTGATGGTTTGAGGGAGAGAATTCTTGACGAAGCCCATAATTCCTCTTATTCTATTCACCTCGATTCCACCAAAATATATAGAGACTTGAGGGATATGTATTGGTGGGGAGGCATGAAGAGGGACATTGCCAAATTTATTTCCGGTTGCCATAAGTGCCAATAAGTCAAAGACGAACATCAAAGGCCAAGTGGCCTAACCCAAGACATAGAGATTCCTACTTGGAAGTGGGAGGTAGCTAATAAGGATTTCGTGGTTAGCTTGCCCAAGACAAGAAAAGGTTTTGATTCCATATGGGTTGTGGTTGATAGGATACGAAATCGGCTCACTTTCTACTGGTCAAAACTACATATAGGGCTAAAACGTATGCAAGGTTACACATCTATGAGTTTGTGAGGTTGCATGGGTTTCCCTTATCAATTATATTAGATTATGGTGCACAATTTACTTGCCACTTTAGAGATCATTTCAAAGGGGTCTTGGTACCAAAGTTCACCTTAGTACGGCCTTCCACCCTCAAACGGATGGCCAAGCCGAGAGGACAATTCAAACACTTGAGGATATGCTTAGCGCTTGTGTCTTAGAGCCTAAAGGTAGTTGGGAGCCATCTTGTATTGATTAAGTTTACCTACAACAATAGCTATCACTCTAGCATTGTTATGGCTCCTTTTGAAGCTCTTTATGGGAGACGTTGTAGATCACCGGTGGGTTAGTTTAAGGTTAGAGAGGTGGCCTTATTGGGGTCGGATCTAGTTATGGATGCTTTTGAGAAGGTTAAGATGATTAGGGAAAGGTTGAGGACAACCGAAAGTCATCAAAATCCTATCCCAATGTAAGAAGAAGAGATCTAGAACTCCAAGTGGGTGATTGGGCTTATTTGAAGATTTCTCCAATGAAAGGTGTGGTTTGTTTTGGTGAGAAAGGGAAATTGAGTCCTAGATATGTTGGTCCTTATGAGGAGATAAAGAGGATTGGTAAGGTGGCTTATGAGTTGAGGTTGCCTAGTGAGATGAATTTGGTCCATCCGGTGTTTCATGTTTCTATGTTGAGGAAGCGTGTTAGTGATCCTAATGCCATTGTGCCTCTTGATGTTGTGGGTATTGTTGAGCATAACTTGGTATATGAGGAGGTTCCGGTTCACATCTTGGATAGGCGAGTAAAGAGATTGAGCAACAAAGAGGTGGCATCCATTAAGGTCTTTTGGAGGAACCAACAAGTTGAAAGTACTACTTGGAAAACCCTCCGGTAAAATAAGAACAACCCCCACATTTAGCTGACATAAAAATGTGGTACCCTTATCTCTTCCACTCCACTAAATACTAAGGTACTAATTTTAAGACCCCTATGTGCTATCAAGTCTTATACTTCAGTCCTATGTCATTCATATACATTCATATTTAAGTTGGCAATTTATGATGATTTCACTATTATAATGGGATTTTGAAAGTGATGTTTTAAACGTAATGTCACATTCATGTTAGGGTTGAATTGTTCATGATTATTCTTTTTTTGTATGTCTCTACTACATTCGGGGACGAATGTTCCCAAGGGGGAGACATTGAAACAATCCCAAAAAGTTCCCGAAAACGTATCTCGGAAATAACTGGAAACTTGTTTTTCATATATCTAAAGATTCATTTGGAAATTTGAAAATATGACTTCATATTCTTGTTCAGGGGGTCCAAATTATGGTTTCAAGGGTCTAACCTCGAATTTAAAGGACAGGAATTGAATTATCAAATTTGCACTTAGTGCAATTTTCCAAGACGGTCCGCGATCTCTCCGCGACGCGGAGAGGTTGTTTTCCAGTATTGTCTTTTCCTAGTTCACCTAGATTTCTCTAAATATTAGGTCTAAGTTTTCCCAAACATATTTTCACTTATATTTAGCCTTATTTCACCCTCATATCACCCCAAAACATTCTCCAATATTTCCCCAAACACCTAGACTTATTTTCAACCCTAAATTCAAGACCCAAACTCAAGACCAATCTCAAGGATTTCTTCAAAGGATCTCACCCATGCTTCAAATCTACATTAAAGTCTTCTTTAAAAACTTCTCAAAAGCTAAAGATATGGTGTTTAACCATTGGGCCCTTCCACCCATGGTGCCTAAATCCTCTTTTACTTAATAATGCATGATTTAAAGTTGATTTTACATGTGGATCTTGAATATTGAGAAATTTACTGTTGATTTTTAATACATGAAAGTATGGTTGTCTAGGCATGTTTTGAGCTTCAAATCATGGATCTAATGTTGGAATTGATAAGGAGTTTTGATATGAATATATTGGGGGTGTTGCAAGGTGTTCATTAAAGGTTTTACCACTAATTTTCCTACATGATTTCATCTCTAAATTGAATGCTCTTTTAACCCCATTACACACTCCCAAGGTGTTTGATAAAATGTCCAGATATGGTTTCTTAAGGAATTGAAGGTCCAAAGCATGAGACGTGATATAAATGATGGTATGATAATGAAATGAGATTATGTATAAGTTTATTCCTACATGAGATATTGCATTAGAGCCTATGCTAAATCCTATGTAAGATGTTGCATAGACATTACCCGATCCGGGGGGGAAAGAGCCCTGGTAAACCATAGGAGGGGCTTATACTTCGTCACCATGGATGTTTGGGTTGTACCCATCATCAACCATGCGAGGGGTTTATACCTCTTCGCCATGGATGGCAGGGTGCGACCACCATCAACCATGCGAGGGGTTTATACTTCGTATCCATGGATGGCGGGGTGCGACCACCATCAACCACCAATGTGATTAAACCTTGGAGAGCTTGCTTGGTATCATTTTTCACATATGATATTCTATATAAGCATGATATGCTTAAGCATGATTTACTTATGCATTAATCATACATGTCATTTTGCTATAATATGCCTATTGTTTACCATCTTACATTTTTTATTATGATGTCTATCTCGTGTTGCATTCCATCTCGCATACTTAGTATATTCAAATATACTAACGCATACTCTAGCCTACATGATATCACCATGTAGGAATCGGTGCTCGAGTTGATCATCCTCCTCTTCCACGTGGCTAGACGGTGGTATTCCATGCTTGTGGGTGAGTCCTGCACTTCGACAACTTTGGTTTATGTCTTTTCTCTATTATCTATGTATTGAGACACTATCT
>JAOTQR010088535.1:0-34163 GCA_025774065.1 Solanum ossicruentum
AAATTAAAATTATTTTTTTAAAAAAAATTCAATTTTGAAAAATTCACTTTTTACACTACCCCGCCCGCCATAAGGGATGTTAGTACGAGATAATGTACTGAGTATGTAAGGCATGAGATACTGTATATAAAGTAACAACTTCAAACGAAACTATGCACTGATATGGAATAAGAGACCACCTGTAGATATACTTTGGGATCGTATACTTTATGTTCTTTATATTGCTTTACCTTTACTGTCTAATTTGTGTACATCATGTACTGTAAATGACCAGCTGATTAGTGGTAAAGCTGTATCGGGATTGTCCCTGGCTAGGTTCTTCCTTAACCCCTCGAGCTACCACTCGTGATAGAATCATCCCTGGCTAGGTGATTCTTCCACCCCTCGGGCTACCACCCATTAAAACAATATACTTTATCTTTCAATTACCTTTGAGATTATTCTTTTGGTGGTCATAATATTGGAGCCATAAGGCTATATATACAACATGTGACATGTAAATAATTATACAAGACAATATGGCAATGAAGAGAATATGTTACATAAACAATGAAATGCGTATGAAATAAAACAACTCATGAACTTTGTTTAGCAACAAGAACTCATGTACTTGGTACCCACGTATACATTTAGATTTGAAGTAAGTACATATATAAAAGCATATGCACATGTGAAAAAGTGGAGGCATGGTTGTTTGTCATGTTGGAGCAGATAAATGGCTTTACTTACCGAGGGATCTATGTTTCATGCCAAATGATACGAAATCAAGTAGCCTTACATACCTCGTTGTATGACCTCGTTACTGCCTTGGAATGACTGCTTTTCCCTCAAATATTTATCTACAGCATATTAGGCAATAAGACTAGTATTAGTAGCAACACAACATTCTAAGCAGTCCAATATACTAAAAAACGATCACCCAGACAACAAACTTTCAATTAGTGACGCAAACACATTTCTTCAACCTTTTCACTTATAAATGTATTTTCTAACAACCATTCTTATATACATGTCATGTTTTTCTTATGGTCAGAACCTTAACAGTCCTACAAAAGGCCACAAAGCACAACACATAATAATTCTTCACAACATACAAACAAGCGGCACAACATTACATTCTTTCCCCGCACTTCGATGTCAACTATCTCGAATTTGTTTTAACTTTACCTAAAGTGTTTCCAATGTTTTTATCACATAAAACCAGTCTTAATATAGTCCAAAAATAGCCCCAAAATAGTGGAAGGTCATGGGACAACATATCACAATTCTACACAATCTACAGATGGACAGCATAACATTACTCTCCTTCGCTAAATTTCGACATTTACAATTCCAAACCTTTCCCAACTCTTAACTAAACTGTCCCAACAACATATACACATATAAATAGTGCTAATATAGTCTTAAAACAACACCCCAGTAGTCATGAAGGATGTGATCCAATAGCGTTCCATCCAACAACATACAAGTTCCAATCAACATTTCACTTAAGATAGCACAATAAAACCCACTTGTTAAATGAAACCAAAATCAGGACAGCAAACTTAGGGTAATCTAGATAACTCAACCCATGTTAATAACATCAAATTATCTTTATAATACAGCCCACAAATCATATAGAAGTCACTAAAACAAAAAGGCAAATGTGCAGCGACTTTCTGGACACATGCTGTCCAGAATTTCCAGCATAACGTACTATCACATACTTCTTGTTTTTCACGAAGAAACCTTACTAAAACCACAACTATAATCACTTACCTTTATCTTCAAAGTTGAGGAACTTCTCAAGAACCCTAAAAGGGTCGTTTGGTTGCTGCTTTGCTAGGTTGAGAAAAGTGTAGAGAGAGAATTGGGAAAGCTAAAAATGTTCTAAGTGTAAGAGTGAATGGGATTTTGTTGCTTATAACCCCTCTTTAAAGGCCTCATTTGGACGACTTTCCTTGGGCCTCTTGATCATGTAAGACCACATATTATTGAGCTGGTGAGGTAGCAACTTGGGCCTCTTACTTGGGCCTAAATGGGTGTCAAATTTAATGGGCTTTGGCTGCCAATTTCCAGCTTTCCTCTTAATCCATTTTGGTCCAAATAGCCAAGTGGTTTGGGATATACTTGGGCTTTTCTTTCATTCTTCTTGGACTGAAAATAAGGTCCATTTATGATGCTAAAACATGGGCTAAAATTACACCATTAGAACGGATTTTATTCGTAATCAGACTTGGACAAATTTGACGTCGAACCTTGTCTCCTTTTAGCTAGTAAATTCAAGCTAAGCAAGTAGGTGTTCACCTACTAGCTTATTAATTCATACAAATACCTTAATTCTCTTACTTTCTTTAGGGTTGTGATATCCTTAATTTAACATAAAACACATATACACAAGACCCTCTTAAGTGTTAGACGCCCATATCGCCTGTTAACACGAGAGTCAAGCATTTTCAAGAATGGACACTAATTTGACCAATCCATATCATGAGTTATTTCACACAGCATTAGTACATGTAAAATGTGGAGTGTTACAGTTACCTCCCGACCCTCATGTGTTACTCATTATCTCTTTTTTACATGTAGGGGTTATAAACTGTGCTATCTCTTTACCCTCATGTACTACCCATTACCTACTAGAAGGGGTTATGACCTATGCTATATCCCTCACTTTCTAGTATAAGGTATTTGGATGATATAATCATGGAATCTTATTGTGTTAGCATGTTATGCAAGTATGATTATTTCCAAGCATGTTTTACCACAAGAATTCTTCATACATGTGTCATATTGCTAATATACTATCTCTTGCTATGATTACGCATTTTGATTATGTTGCCTATATCTTGTTGCATTGTATCCCGCGTACTTAGTACATTTGAATGTACTAATGCATACTATACCTACATGATATCACCATGTAGGAATCGGAGCCCCGCTTGAGCATCTCGGCCCATGTGGCTAGTACGGTTTCACTCAAGTTTGTTGGTGGCTCCTCCATTCCGGGGACTCTATTCCGGGGACATTGCTTATGATCTCATGCTATGTTCTAAACTATCATTCTTTTATGTATATATTAACTATGAGGATGAGCTTGGTTGCTTGTCTTGGCCCCCGCTTTTATCTATTTAGTAGAGCTGTTGTTGGACATGTTATTTATCTACGCTATAAGCCTTGACCCTCCTGTTCTTGATATTTATTATATTGAAGTTTATCCTTAGTCCCAAGTCCCCTTGATAATGCTTATTTCTTATTGTCATCTTTATTGCTTCCGTAATCAAGGATATGCAATGATATGCTTTGAGGCTTGTTTGGGTTCTTTTGGGTTCCACATTCGCTGGTCACGTCTAGGCCCTAGGATTGGGTCGTGACAAATATGGTATCAAAACACTAGGTTGTTAGATCCTTAAAGTCCAACATACCGCGTCGATTAGAGTCTTATTCATGGTTGTGTTGTGCACCATAATATGAGTAGGAGGCTATGAGACGTTTTAGGAGATGTTTCCCTTTTTCATGTTCTAAGTCGTACTATAGAGTTGTAGTTAGTCCCCCCCAATAATTGTTCCTTGCCATACTAGTTGATCATGCCTAACACAAGAGGAAGAAGAGCCCATGCTCTCGAGGGACAACCGACTAATGGAGAGCTTCAGGAGGCTCTCACTTTGTTTGCACAAGTTGTGGCCAACTAAGCCAATCAAGGGACCCAAGCCCCTCATGCTGCTACACCGGCTTCACGGGGGAGAGACTTTATAAGGATGAGCCCACCCGAGTTCTATGGGTTAAGGGTGGATAAAGACCCACAAGAGTTTATTGATGAGACTTATAAGGTATTAGCCATCATCGGTATTAGATCGGAAGATAATGCGGAGTTGGCGGTTTACCAACTCAAAGGCGTATCATAGACTTGGTACAATCAATGGAGGAAGGAAAAGGGAGTCCACAATGTGGTTCTATGGGAAGAGTTCAAGACGACCTTTCTTCATCGATTCTTTCCTCTTGAGCTTAGGGAATCCAAATTGGTAGAATTCATGAATTTGAGACAAGGGTCAATGAGTGTGAGGTAGTATGCCCTCAAGTTCAACCAACTCTCTAAGTATGCTCGTCACTTGGTTGCCGACCCAAGGGCTAGGATGAACAAGTTCATGATGGGTATCTCTGACTTGGTGAATGAAGAATGCCGGTCCGCTATGTTGATTAATGATATGGATTTGTCCCGCCTCATGATTTATGCCAAATAGCTTGGGGATGAAAACCTTAGGAAGAAGAGGAGCGGAGAGTCCAAGAGGGCTAGGTTTGCGGATGACCAGTTCCAACAAGGTATTGAGTTTAAAGACCAAGGGTCTTCTAGTGCTCCAAACAAGAGGCTTGCTATGGAAGGAATGGATAGACCAAGGTTCCAAGGAGGCGATGGTGGAATGAGTTTTCAAAATGCCCGAAATGCGAAAAGCATTCTCATGGCAAATGCTAAAAGGATTCAAGAGCATGTAACGAGTGTGGGAAGGAAGGTCACAAACTTATTGATTGCCTTTATGTCTTGAACATGGGCAAAGAGGGTCATCCACAAGGTCAAGGTGGTCATGTGAATCAAGAGGCCCAAGGTAGGTATATTGATCAAGGAAGTTCTCCAAGACGTAATCGCTTCTACTCTCTTCAAAGGAGGCAAGGGGTGGATGAGGCGCCCAATGTTGCTACCGGTATGTTGAAGTTTCCTTTTTGTTGCTAGTGGGCTTCATGAGTGTTTCGGATGGTTATGTGGACTTTTAGTGTATATCCCATTAGTATGTCTATTATTGCTAGAAAGGTCTATTGTTTCGTGGTCATGATACATTTAGATCTTGACTTATGGCTTTATTGAATCAGATGTGGTGGATTTTGATGATTATACTTGGGATGGATTGAATGCATGCATGTTGTGTCTCCGTTAATGGTAGGTCCCGTAGAGTTAGATTCTAATTTCCTAATCACCCGTCTTGGATTGGTAGTGAAGGGATAAGTCCATTTCTTGTTTTAGGGTACAATTGATCTCCAAGGGATTGCATTTATCATCTTGTAAGAGTTGGGGGTGTTGAGCCTAAGTTATCTCTATTGAGTTGTTTCTGGTGACCAATGAGCTATTGAATGTCCTTTCCAGTATGTTGAATTTGGGGTGATGTCTTTTGGTTGACTTATGCACCGATCATGTCTATAGGTCTCATAAATCGGGTCTTTAATCCCTACCTTTTTAGGTTTGTGGTGGTCCTTAGTAATGATATGTTGATTGTTTCTGGAAGTGAGCGAGAGCTTGTGAATTGTTTGAGAGTGATGTTGTGAGTGTGGAGGATGTGAGGTTTCTTGTTAATAATGGAAAGTGGAGAACTTTGGGTGACAAGAAGGTGGTTGGAGGAGTTCAACGGTTGACTAGGTTGGGTGAGGTTGAGAGTGGTAGTATAAGGGCATTGTTGGTGTCGAATCCTCTATGGTTTAAGGGGTCTAGTAAAATAAGGCTTTGATTTTCGTCTTGATAGAGTTAGAGGTCTTGGTGAGGGATGATTGAGTGGAGGTTGTCTCCCAAGGGGGAGATGGTGGTTCATGGTACCAAGTGGATTAGGTGTGGTTAAGGTTGACAAATAAGTTTTGGTCGTGAGTCCTTATAGAGTGTAGAGGAGGATTAGTAAGGTTGCATACGAATGGGAGTTGCCTATGGGTATCGCGGTGTTTTGCCTAGTTCTTCATGCTTCTAGGTTGAGGGGATGTGTTGACGACTATAGTTCGATAGAACTCCTTGAGTTTGTGGGTGTTGTGGAGGATAAGTGACTTTGGAAAAGGTCCTGGTGGAGGCATTGGATAGAGGGGTGGAAGAAGTTGATTGATAAGAATGTGGTGTTCGTTAAGGCTCTTTTCGAAGGTTCGTCTAGTCGAAAGTATCTCCCGAGAAGGGGGCATGGAGAACCAATATTTGCATCTCTTTTATTTCTATTCAAGCTTATGATGACATGTCAAGTTCTTTCATGATTTCAATCCTTATATTTCAGCTCCTATGTCATTTGCATGCATCCATATTTATGTTAGCAAATTCATGACGATTTTGACACTTATGTTGATGTTTTCAAAATGGTGTTTTAAATGTATTGTTGCATTTTCATTGGGACTGATTTGTTCATGATTACTCTTCTCATATACGTTTCTTTGACATTTGGGGACGAATGTTCCCAAATGGGAGATATTATAACGACCCCAAAAGTTCCCCAAATTGTCTCTCGGAAGTGCCCAGAATTTGAATTTCTATATATCTCAAAATCTATGCGGATATAAAAAAAATGACTTCATATTCTTGTTCAGGGGTCCAATTTAGGGGGAGAGGGTCTGACCCCAATTATAGAGCAAACAAATCACAATTTCAATTTTCAAAGTGAGCTTGGAAACAATGTCCGTGCGCGTTCTTCACGCAATGCGCCACTATACAAAATCTGCCTAGTTTTTTAAACTCGGTCCAAGACTTTTAAGTCTTGGACCTAAGTATTCCCATATGTGAAAATACCCATTCATAGTCATTTTCACCCTTATATCATTCTAAACATTCCCAATATTCATTCAAACACTTAGCCAAATATTTTACTCCTAAATTCAAGTCTTAAAACTCATCCGGATTTAAGGATTTTCTCTCAAGCTTCAAGTCACCATCCCCAATCTTCATCAAGTTCATCTCCAAATCTAAGGTATGTAGGTTTCTTTCGTGAGTTTCTTTTACCCATGATGCCCAAGTTCTCTTTTACTCAAAATTGCATGATTTAAAGTTGATTTATTCATGAGTCTTATGCATTATGAAATTCACTGCACACTATGTTGGGGTTTATCAAATGATGACTATTTTACTATGTTTTCGGGCTATGAGTCTAAGATCTAATGTGATATTTGATGAAAGGTTTTGATGATGTTTCTTAAGGGTGTTACCAAGTATTTAATGATGGTTTTACATTGGATTTTCTAGCATGATAATACTCTTGAATTACACGATTTTACATTAGCACTACACACCTTCTAAGTGTTTGATAAAATGTCCGATTTAGGATTTTTGAGGAATTGATGATCCAATGCATATCTTATGAGTTGAATGACTATATGATGATGATATGATGATGAAAGGAATGTATTTATGTGTATTTAAATCATGTAAATCACCTATGCTATTGCAAGTGAATTGTTGGGATCTCATGTTGTTATGTTCTTGGGAATTATTGATGAGTTATTGGATTCTTATGCTAAGGTTTATGCTCTTGTCAATTGAGAAGCCTACTAGAAGGGGTTATGAACTATGCTATATGCTTTATCCTATAGTACAAGGCCAATTCATATATGTAGAGGTTATGAACTATGTTGAACACCTTACCCTTATGTATGAATCAATACTACTCACTTGCTCATATCCACACGTGTGGGTTATGAACTATGTTGTACTCCTTACCCTTGTGTATGGTTTAGTTTATGCAAGGTACACACATGTAAGGGTTATATCTATGCTACCTTTACCCTCATATGCTATTCACTTACTCATTTCTGCATGTGGGGATTATGAATTATGTTGTACTCCTTACCCTCATGTATGATTTGAGGTTATGCAATTTACTCATATGAAGGGGTCATGAACTATGTGGAATGCCTTACCCTCATATGTACACATGTAGGGGTTATGACCTATATTACCTCCCAACCCTCATATGTTACTCATTATCTCTTGTTTACATATAGGGGTTATGAACTATGCTATCTCTTTGCCCTTATGTACTACCCATTACCTACTAGAAGGTCTTATGACCTATGTTATATACCTCACACTCTAGTATAACGTATTTGGATGATATAATCATGGCATCTTATTGTGTTAATAAGTTATGAAATTATGATTATTTTCAAGTATGTTTTACCACAAGCATTGTTCATGCATGTGTTGTTGCTAATATACTATCTCTTGCAGTGATTATGCATTTTGATTATATTGCCTATCTTTTGTTGCATTGCATCCGGCATACTTAGTATATTCCAACCTACTCTCGCATACTCTATGCCTACATGATATCACCATGTAGGAACTGGAGCCCCGCTCGAGCATCTCCACCCACGTGGCTAGTACAGTTTCACTCAAGCTTGTTGGTGAGTCCTCCATTCTGGGGACGTTGCTTATGATCTCATGCTATGTTCTAAACTATCTTTCTTTTATGTATACATTAACTATGAGGGTGAGACCTGTTGCTTGTCGTGGCCCCCGCTCTTATCTATGTAGTAGAGGTGTTGTTGGACATGTTATGTATCTATGTTATGAGCCTTTATCCTCTTGTTCTTGATGTTTATTATATGGAAGTTTACCGTTAGTCTCAATTTCCCTTGATTATGCTTATCTCTTATTGTCATTTTTATTGCTTCCGCAACCAAGGATGTGTAATGATATACTATGAGACTTGTTTGAGGTTCCTTCGGGTTTCCCATTCGCCGGTCATGTCTATGCCCTAGGTTTGGGTCGTGACAAATTTTCATGACTTTTATCTTGATTTTGTCTTGAATTTCATGATTTTGGATGATCAAATTTGGGAATTTTATACCTTTGATTTGGAAACTTCGATTGATGATTACTCCCTCAATTTGAACTCAATGTTAGTGAAATTTTCACCCAAGAACTCCTTTTCTCGCATAGAATTATAATTTTGGTCAATTTTTAGATTTGAAATTTTTTAATTTTAGCCTTAATTTTGACCATTTTTGCCTTTAAGTCTGATTCATGCCAATATGGGTATCAAAATTCATCTCTTGATGCATAATATCTATTATTTTTTTTTATTAAGATTGGTTTATTTGAGATCATTTTGGGGCTTGGATTGATCTATAACTTGGTTCAAGTACGGTTTAGACATTAAGGTAGGTTCGGCTAACCTTTTGGGAGTAAATTTGAGTTATTGGATATATTTATATGATAATTGTAAGACTTAGATGATTTCATGAGTTATTGGATTGATAATGTTAGAATTTTAGTGAGTTACAATATCAGTTATGTTGGAATTGGAGTAAATTATGACTTTATTGATAATTGAGATGTATTATTGAGATGTGGGATAATTTGAATATTATTGTGATAATATGAGACTTGTGATATCATTTGGGAAGTTTTGTGAAAATTTTATGGTAATTGAGATACTTTTGGGAACTCTGTACATATTTTGGGACTTGTGAAGCCCGGTATCTTTGGTATACTTGGTTATTGATGAGAGTATGGCGATTTGAGACATTAGTGATGATTTGTGGTACCAGTTGTGATTTTTGATATTATCTCCAGCGCTTTTATGAAGGTCATTTTTTTATATTCTTATTATACTGTTGTTATTTATCTGGATATTGTGACATTTGACATGCATTCGTCTCATATTACATTGGCCCCAGAGATAGTCATGTTACTTGAGAGATCTATTTATCAACACCAAAGTCCGCCGAGGTATCATTGGCGCCAGCGTCCATCGTGATATTAGAGAGATCTATTTATCAGCGTCCGTCCTAACCCTTTCATTGCAGGTGATAGGATTCTTCGTTATTACATACTTATTCAATTTCTCCTACTCAATCGGTTGAACCTACTAGGTACATTTCGATGTACTCATCCTACTTTGTTTCCTCCCTCCTGAACGAGCACAGGGACCCCCATAGAATATTTGGTCATATTCTACTAGAGTCCTTCCTTATTATTTCATACTTCAGCGGTGAGGCTCAAACTTCGAGTCGCCGTGAATCTATTGAGATTTCTCTATTGTTGTTGATTTCTGACTTTGTTCTTACATTATCAAACATCATTGTATTTACTTACTCATACTACATAGATGATTCTTACTCATGACTCCAGATTTTGAGATTCATATTTAAGTGTTGTGTTGCTTTTGCTTTACTTTATTCTCTTTAGTTGCAGTCTGATTTTTGATCGTGACAGTTATTGTACATTAATTTTTTCACAATTACACTACTAATTAATTTATGTCTTTTAATATTCTCTTTTATGCACTACATATAAATTGGAAGAGATCAACCTTGTGCATATTCTATCTGCATGTTTTAACATACATGTCGTTGAAATTTTCGAATTTTATTCCTACTCATTTTTTCCTATTGATTTTTCATCTCTGCTTATTTTTTCTCTAATTATTTCTCATAATTCGTGTAAATGGGTACAAATGTCGATATCATATAGTGAGGTGATTTAACCTACTTTATTTCATAAATCAACATAGTTAGACTTAAAGCTAAATGTTCAAGCATCTATTTAGTTTCTCAAATATCGAATGATATGTTTATAGAACAAATAATTAGATACATACATTTACCATTTGGAGTTATGGGACATTGTTTGTAGTAAATAAACTATATACAGGTGAAGATTTTAAAGTTGCTTTCGCTTGAATATTAAGATTTAAGTTATTTTTCTACATGATACTGTTAAAAAAAAATTCTAAACACGACGTTCATTCTCCTTTTATGCAAAGAAATAACATTTCTTATAATTTACACTTAAAAAACATTAAAATAAGCAGTAGTAAATAAGCAAGTATATGGGAATATACACAATAAAAGATAATACATTTTCACTTCTAATAAATAATAATTATAGTTGTAGAAGAAAAGTTGAATAATTATATTTTAGAGACTTACAGTCATATTTAATCTTATATCTTATATATATAAGAGGATGCCCTTAGAATTCAATTTTTTTTTTTTTAAATTTTTTGGTTTTTCTTCCTACTTCACCACTTATCCTAAAGTTTAAACCCGTCACATCAACTTGCGTCCCTTCAAACGATCAAATTAAGGAAATTCATAACGGATTTTCTCTTTTCATCCATGTGACAATTGTTTTCATCCCTAATTTCTATGGAACGTCAAAGTCCAATAGTCTTTTATTGAATTACCAGAAACAGTAGAAAAAAGAATCTTCCTTGTAAAAACTTATGTCTTATTTTATTCTACTCTTTTCCCCTTCTTCCTTTTTCTGTAGGCAATTCCAACTTCCATTCAATTACCTTTGCCATTCCCTGATCCAGTTTACTTTTTCACACTTATTTCTTTTAATAAAGTGTATAATGTGGAATTACTCTGTAAAACTAGCGATTGCAATTCTGTTCAAATTTTTCTAATTACTTTTTTAGCAAATCACTTATCGACTAATTTTTATGTTCTCTTTTTTTTTTTCTCAGGTTTTAGTAATTGCTCTCTATTATCAAATCTCTATTCTCTCAGTAACAATTATATGCAACAGTCAATTTCACACATTTGTGCTTTCTGATTTCAACTAATCTCTTTAGATTCATTAAATTATTTTGATGAAATATTATGTTATTAGTTTTATCTGGTTGAATACTTTTGCTATTTCCTTTTATGCCTCCTTATATTTAGGGCTTTGTCGTAGTGATATAGAGGATGATTGACCACATTTGAGATAGAAGATGGTTCATTCCTCATTTTAGGACTCTTGAGGAGGATTCTTTTGACAACTTGGACTCGAACATGCCTTTAACGTTGTGATTTGAAACTACTATTAAAGCCTGACAAACAGAATTACCATTTAAAATAAGAATCTAACATTGATAATATGTTACAAACCTCATTAGGAGAAAAGTAAAAATCCACCGGATTCCATCCAATAATGATTTTCTAATAATAATTCCTAAATTATAAACATCACTTCTCCCATTCTGCATACTTTTGGGTGACATAACTAGTAAAAGGGGGAAAACTAATTTTTCATTGGTAACTCAACATTCTTTCCAAGTGTAATTTTGTTATTCAAATTTGTCTAATTAATTTACTTAATCTATGAATTTTTGGCTAATTTTCACGTTGAACTGTTCTTCTTTTGAGGTTTTAACAGTTGCTTCCTCTATCAAGTTTGGTTCTCTCCTTAACAATTGTCAGCAAAAGCTAGTCTCTTATATTCGTACATTTGGATTTCAACCGACTTTTTTTATTTGTTAAACTATTATGGTGAAACACTTATTTAGTTGTTGTCTGGATTAATAATTTGCTATTTGCTTTTGCATTTTAATTATTTATAGCTTTGTGAAAGAAAGTGGGAGGCAAAATGTTTGAGGAGTGAAGAATGAAGATCTACAAACGTCACTATCGAAACTTTCAATAGTTCATTCATACTTGAGATACTTGTGTCACGATCCAAGCCCAGGGTCTAGACGTGACACAACAAATGGGGAGTTCGAAATGATCCCAAACAAGTCTCTTAACATATCATTACACATCATTGATCGCGGAAGCAATTAAAGAACCATAAGAGAATAAAAATAAGGATAAGAGGCTAAGGAAAATCTTTCATATCATAAAGTATCAAAAGAGTCAAAGAGAGTCAAACTCAAGCATAATTACATAACTTGTCCAACAACACTTCTAAACATAGAGTTGAGCGAGGGCCAAGACAACTTTCCGGGCTCACCGTCATAGTCAAAGCATATAAATAGATAGTGAAAGTCTTTACATAATATAAGAATAAGAGATATCGTCTTCGGAGTTGAGAACTCACCAAACTTGCTTTGAGAAAATAGTACCAGCCATGGAGAGGATGAGGATGACCGTGAGGAGCTCCGGTTCCTACATGGTAACATCATGTAGACATAGAGTATGCGTTAGTACGTTTGAATGCACTAAGTATGTAGGATGCAATGCAACAATAGATATGCAACATAATCAAAATTGCATAATCATAAGCAAGAGATAGTATATTAGCAACATAGCATGCATGATCAATGCTTGAAGTAAAATATGATTATATAGAAACATAGTACATGTGTAGGAAGAGACTATCATCATAGACCAAGCCACTTAGTACTTGGAATCTAAAGTAAACCACCCCTTGGAGATGTTTGAGGTATCAACCCCTCAACTTGATTAATGTGTTTACCACCTCCGATCAAGGTATTTGAGGTACCAACCCCTCAACTTGGTTAATGAGTCTACCTCCTCCAATCAAGGTGTTTGAGGTATCAACCCCTCAACTTGGTTAATGGGTCTACCACCTCCCATCAACGTGTTTGAGGTACCAACCCTTCAACTTGGTTAAGGTCAACTTATAACACTAAAGATACTTTTCATGAAATAAACATATATATACCTTCCTTTCACTATCATAAAGTCACATAACTCATATATCATGCATTAGGCCTCTAACAACTCAAGAAACCCTAACCGGACATTTTATCAAATACTTGGCGGGTGTTTAATGCTAGTGTAAAATCATGCAATTCAAGAGTTAAATCATGAAAGAAAACTTGAAGTAAATCAACCCACCGACACTTGATAATACCCTCATGCAATATACATCAAAACCCTTCATCAAATCTCAAGATAGATCATAGATTTATAGCTCAAAACATGCTTAAACAATCACACTTTTATGAAACCCCAACTTAGTTCATAGTCGAATTCATAATAAGTAAGACCCATAAGTAGATCAACTTAGAAAGATGCAATTTAAGTAAAAAGGAAGCTTGGGCACCATGGGTGAAACGACCCAATAGTTGAAACCCACATACCTTACTTTGGGAATTTTCTTGAAGAAGATTTGAATGGAGACTTGAAGCTTGAATGAAATCCTTAAATCCGGAATGAGATTTCATGCTTGAATTTTGAGTGAAATATTTGACTAAGTGTTTGAGAGAGTAATGGGGAATGTATTGTATGATATGAAGGTAAAATATGGCTAAGTATAGGTGTTTTTACGCATTGGAAGGCTTACGCCAAAGACCCCAAAGCCTTGGACTGAAGTGAGAAAATTGGCAACAAAATACATAGGTCCGTGATAGGTCCGCTTTGCAGTACCATCGCGTACCCCCACTATTTTGCGCAAACTTGAAAAAATCAAATTTTGCTATGGTTGCTCTAAAATCGGGGTTAGACCCACTCCCCACTTAATTTTGCCCCCTGATCAAGAATATGAAGTCGGATTTCCGGGTACTTTTGGGGTCGTTTCAATATTTCCCCTTTGGGAACATTCATCATCGAATGTCAAAGAAACGTACATAAGAAGGATAATCATGAAGAGATCAGCCCCAACAAGAATGCAACAATACACTTAAACATCATTTTCAAAAATCTCAATATAAGTGTCAAAATCACCATGAACTTGTCAACATAAACATGAATGCATGGAAATGACATCAGGGTTGATACATAAGACTTGAAGTCACGTAAAGCACTTGGGATTAGTACCTTAGGTTTGAGTAGGATGGAAGTGATAGGGATATCGCTTTTGTATCTCCGCCTCAACTTGTTGGTTTCTCCAAAGAACTTTGACAGAAGCAATATCCTTGTTCCTCAACCTCTTTATAAGTCTATCTAAAATCTCTACCGGAACCTCCTTCTAAGAATTGTCTTCAACAACACCCAAAACATCCAATGGGACAATAGTATTCGGGTTACCCACACACTTGCTCAACATGGATATATGAAATACCGGATGAACCAGGTCCATTTCACTAGGAAACTCTAACTCATAGGCTACCTTACCAATCCTCCTCAATAGCCTATAAGAACCCACATATTTTGGACTCAATTTACCCTTCTTATCAAAATGAACCACATTCTACATGGGTGAGACCTTCAAATAAACCCAATCACCAATTTTGAATTCAAGCTCCCCTCTCCTCATATTGGCATAGGACTTTTTATGTCTTTGGGCTATTTTCAACTTTTCCCTAATCAACCTTACCTTCTCCATAGCCTCCATAAATCCGGACCCAACAATGCCATTTCCCCTTCCTTAGACCATCTAACCAGGGACCGACAACGTCTACCATAGAGGGCCTCAAAGGGAGCCATACCAATGTTAGAATGATAGCTATTATTATAAGCAAACTCAATCAATGGGACATGATCATCCCAACTACTCTTAAACTCCAAAACACAAGCTCTAAGCATATCCTCAAGAGTTTGTGAAGTTCTTTTGACTTGGCCATCTATTTGAGGGTAAAAGGCCATACTAAGCTTAACCTTTCTACCAAGACTCCTTTGGAAGGACCTCCATAAGTGTGAAGTGAATTGAGCGCCTCAATCCGATATGATAGACAAGGGCACCCCATGCAATCTAACCAACTCATCCGATATGATAGACAAGGGCACCCCATGCAATCTAACCAACTCATGAATGTATGACTTATCATAATGTTCGTCACCATAAGTAGTCTTAACTAGTAGAAAATGAATCGACTTTGTCATTCTATCAACTACAACCCAAATAGAATCAAAACCCTTTCTAGTCTTAGGAAACCCAACCACAAAATCCATGTTAATTTCTTCTGACTTCCAAGTGGGAATCTATGTATCTTGGGTTAGGCCACCCATCCTTTGATACTTGGCTTTGACTTGTTGGCAACTATGACAACCAGATATAAATTTGTCAATGTCCTTCGTCATACCTCCCCACCAAAGCACGTCCCTCAAATCTCTATACATCTTTGTAGAACTGGGGTGAATAGAATAGGAAGAATTATGAGCCTCATCAAGAATCTTCTCTCTCAAGACATCAACATTAGGTACACATAACCTCCCTTGGTACCTAAGGGCACCATTTCCCCCTTGGAAGAAAACCTCTACCTTGCCATCTCTCACCAAGGCCTTCAATTCTAACAAGGAGGGGTCAAGATCTTGCTTTGCTTTTACCTTCATCAACCAAGGAAGATTTTGAACTATCAACAACCACAATATCACCATTATCAACCTCTTCCAACCTAACCTCCAATATAGCCAACCGATGGACTTCTCTAGCCAGCTCTTTGCCCCTATCTTCAACACGAGCTAGGCTACCCATAGAGACCCTACTCAAAGCATCGACCACAACATTAGCCTTATCGGGGTGATAATGCACTCATATCATAATCCTTAAGAAGCTCTAACCACCTTCGATACCTCAAGTTGAGATCTTTTTGAGTGAACACATATTGGAGACTCTTATGAACGGTGAACACATCAACACACACCCTATACAAATAATGACGGCAAATTTTCAAAGCATAAACCACGACATCCAATTCAAGATCATAGGTAGGATAATTCATTTCATGCACCTTAGGTTATCTAGAGGCATAAGCTATTACCTTACCATTTTGTGTCAATACACACCCCAAACCAATTCGTTAGGCATCACAATACACAACATACCCTTCCAACCCTTTCGGTAGAGACAAGATAGGAGCGGAGACAAGTTTATCCTTCAAAGTTTTGAAACTCTTTCCACATTCATTAGTCCACACAAACTTAGCCTTCTTTTGAGTTAACTTAGTCATAGGAAAAGCAATAAAAGAGAACTCATTCACAAACCTCCGGCAGTAACCCGCTAGCCCAAAAGGCTTCTAACGTCCGATGGAGTCAAAGGTCGAGGCCAATTCTAATTACCTTGGTCTTCATAGGATCTAATATTATACCATCACCTAACACTACATGACCTAGAAAGACAACCTCTTTCAACCAAAACTCTCATTTTTTATACTTAGCATACAACTTCTTTTCCCTCAATTTTTGCAACACTACCCTCAAATGAGCCACATGCTCCTCCTCACTATGGGAATAGATCAAAATATCATCGATAAAAACCACCACAAATAAATCAAAGTAGGGCTTGAAGACCCTATTCATAAGATCCATGAAGATAGTCAGTCTATTGGTCAACCTAAAAGACATAACCACAAATTCATAATGCCCATTCCTAGTCTGGAAGGCCGTCTTGGGAATGTCACACTCCCTCATCTTCACTTGGTGATACCCGAACCGAAGATCAATCTTAGAGAAATGACTAGCCCCTTGAAGTTGGTCAAAAAGATTAGAGGGTACTTATTCTTGATGGTGACTCTATTAAGTTGCTGGTAATCAATGCACATTTTAAGAGAACCATCCTTCTTCTTCACAAGCAATACTAGTGCACCCCAAGGTGATTGGCTAGGCCTAATAAAACCCATCTCCAGCAATTCCTTTGATTACTCTTTCAACTCCTTCAACTCTGCCGATGCCATATGGTAAGGAGGAATAGAAATAGGTTGAGTGTTGGGAAGGTGATCTATGCCAAAATCTATTTCCCTCTCAGGAGGAACACTGGGATCGTCTCTAGGGAAGACATCTAGGAACTCATTAACCACCAGAACTGACTCTATGGGAAGGACTTTAGACTCTACATCCCTAACCCTCATAAGATGATAGAGAAACTCCTTAGACATCAAACTTTGGGCTTTAATACAAGAAATAAAGCTACCCTTGACCACCACATCATGACTCTCTCACTCAAGGACAGATTCATTTGGGAATTGGAATTTGACCTTATGAATTCTACAATCAATAGAGGCATAATATGCATGCAACCAATCCATCCCAAGAATGACATCAAAATCCATCATATCCAATTCAACAAGATCACAAGGCAATATTTTATGCAAAATAAAAACGGGACAATTTCAATAGACCTTCCTAGCAACAATAGATGCACCAATGGGAGTAAACACCTCATAAGACTCACACAATAATTCTGACTCAACATGAAACTTTTTGGCAACAAAGGGGGTAATAAAAGAAAGAGTAGCACCAAGGTTTATCAATGCATACACATCAAAATCAAACACTTTCACTATACCAGTGATGACATCGGGCACCTCATCAACCTCTTGCCTCCCATGAAAAGCATAGAACCGATTATGCCTTAGGGCACCACTTTGTTGGCTTCCTCTCTGCAAAGGAACCGCATTTGTACCCCAACCTTGTAGATAAACATCTCCACCTTTTTTAGATTATGAGGACAATTAACCTTTTTATGCCCCACTTCACCACAACCGAAACAAGCATTGCTGTCCCTCAAACATGGGCCTCTATGAGCCCTACCATTTGGACACATAGCATTGAGCGCCACACCACCATTACCTTGTACCCTTGGGTTATCATTGGCAAACCTTCTATTAGGAGCATGAGTAGACCCTTGACCTTGATAAAATCGGCCACTTTTGAGACCTTGGAACTTACCATCAAAACGGGCCCTTTTGGCCTCACCACTCCTCATTTTCCTCAACTTCTCCCCCTCCATTTGCTTGGCATATGTCATTAGGAGTGACAAATCCATGTCGCTAATAAACATAGCGGAGTGACACTCCTCACTCACCAAATCGGATACACCCATCACAAATTTGTTCATTCTAGACCTCGAATCGGCAACCAAGTGTGGAGAATATTTAGAAAATTGGTTGAACTTGAGGGAATACTCCCTCATACTCACTGACCCTTGCTTCAAATTCATGAACTCCATCATTTTGGCCTCCCTAAGCTCAAGAGGAAAGAACCAGTTGAGGAAGGCTACCTTAAACTCCTCCACAAGAATCACATTATTGTTCCCCTTTTCCACATTCCATTAAGTGTACCATATTAGAGCCACCCCCTTGAATTAGTAAGCTACCATCTCCGTCTTCTCTCCTCATCTAACACTTATGATAGCCAACAACTTGTATACCTCATTAACAAATTCTTAAGGGTCCTCAACCACTTTAGACCCATGAAACTCCGGTGGGTCCGTCCTCATAAAGTCCCTCACTCGAGATGTTGGAGTAGGAGCTTGAGGGACTTGGGCCCCTTGATTGACTTGATTGGTCATGGATTGAGCTAGCAAGGTGAGAGCATCTTGGAGATCTCCATGAGCCGATTGTTCTTCGGGTGTAGGGGATCTTCTTCCTCTTGTGTTAGGCATGACCTAAAAATGGAAAAGAACATTCATTAGGGGGGAAAACCTCACCTGAACTTCTATATCATGATATAAAGTAAGAAGAAGGAAAACATACCTAAAATGCCTCATAGCCTCTTGCTCATAGTTGTGGTGCACAACACAATCATGAACAAGACTCGATGAGGTGTGTTGGATGCCAAGGACCATTAACAACATAATGCTCTGATACTAAGTTTGTCACGACCCAAGCCTAGAGCCTAGATGTGACACGACGAATGGGGAACCCAAAGGGACCCGAAACAAGCCTCTTAACATATCATTACACATCTTCGGTCGTGGAAGCAATTAAAGAACCATAACAGAATAGAAATAAGAATAAGGGGCTAAGAGAAGTCTTTTATAACATAAAACATCAAAAGTAACAAAGGCTCAAGCTCAAACATAATTACATAACTTTTCCAAACAATACCTCTAAACTTAGAATTAAGCAGGGGCCAAGACAACTTTCCGGACTCACCCTCATAGTCAAAGCATATAAATAGATAGTGAAAGTCTTTACATAATATCAGAATAAGAGATATCATCCCTGGAGTTGAGGACTGACCAAACTTGCTTTGAGAAAATAGTACTAGCCACGAGTAGGATGAGGATGATCGTGAGAACCTCTGGTTCCTACATGGTAACATCATGTAGGCATAGAGTATGAGTTAGTACATTTGAATGTATTAAGTATATAGGATGCAATTCCACAATAGATAAGTGACATTATCAGAATGCAAAATCGTAAGCAAGAGATAGTATATTAGCAACATGGCATGCATGATCAATGTTTGAAGTAAAATAAGCTTATATAGAAATATAGTATATGTGTAGGAAGAAACCATTATCATAGAAGAAGCCACTTAGTACTTAGAATCCAAGGTAAACCACCCCTTGGTGGTGTTTGCGGTATCAACCCCTCAGCTTGATTAATGGGTGTAGCACCTCCTATCAAGGTTTTGAGGTACCAACCCCTCAACTTGGTTAATGAGTTTACCACATTCCATCAAGGTTTTTGAGGTACCAACCCCTCAACTTGGTTAATAGGTCTACCACCTCCCATAAAGGTGTTTGAGGTACCAACCCCTCAACTTGATTATGGTCAACTTGCAACACTAAAGATACTTTTTATGAAATAAACATATATACACCTTCCATTCATCATCATAAAGTTACATAACTTAGATATCATACATTAGGCCTCCAACAACTGAAGAAACCCTAACCGGATATTTTATCAAATATTTGGCAGGTCTATAATGCTAGTGCAAAATCATGCAATTCTACAAGAAAATTATGCAAGAAACCTTGAAGTAAATCAACCCACCAACACTTGGTAATACCCTCATGCAATACATCAAAATAATTAATCAAATCTCAAGATAGATAATAGATTCATATCTCAAAATACGCTTAAAGAGTCACACTTTTATGAAACCCCAACTTAGTTCATAGTCAAATTCATAATAAGTAAGACTCATAAGGTGATCAACTTAGAAAGATGCTATTTAAGTAAAAAAGAAGCTTGGGCACCATGGGTGAAAGGACCCAATGGTTGAAACTCACATACTTCAACTTTGGGATTTTCTTGAAGAAAATTTGAATGGAGACTTGAAGCTCGAATAAAATCCTGAGACCCGGAATGAGATTTGGTAGCTTAAGTTTGAGTGAAATATTTGTCTAAGTGTTTACTAGAGGAGTGGGGAATGTCTTATATGATATGAAGGTGAAATATAGTTAAGTATAGTTGTTTTTACACATGGGTAGGCTTAGGCCCAAGATCCCAAAGCCTTGGACTGAAGTAAGAAGAATGGCAACAACATATATAAGTCCGCGATGGGTCTGCATCGCGGTACCATCGCGTGCCCCCACTATTTTGTGCAAACTTGGGAAAATAAAATTTTGCTATGGTTACTCTAAAATCAGGTTTAGACCCTCTCTCCACTCAATTTTTCCCCTTGAACAATAATATGAAGTTGACTTTTTGATATCATGCACAGATTTTGAGATATATGGAAATTACAATTATGGACACTCCCGAGGGACATTTTCCAGCACTTTTGTGGTCGTTTCAATTTGATTGCTGTCAAATACAATGCATTTGATACCTAAAATAAGGGATTTTGCAAGTTCTTAATGCAACATTTTACGATTTTATGTGTTTTTGTGTTGTTCTTGCAGAAAGTATAGGTTGGCATGATTTTGGGAGAAAATTACAGATTTTAATTAAGTTCAGGACATACAAGCTACCCTACGAGTCGTAGCCCAAGATACTAGTCATAGAGTGCCCTCGTAGCAAGAAACAATGTCTAAAGTTAGGAATTCACAAAGTGAAGGTCAACCATATGAGGCTAACCTGTGAGTCATAAGTCTCACTACGACTCGTAGGAAGGGGCCTCGTAGCAAGAAACAGTGTGCCAAAGGTTTGGACCAAGAACTGTAGCTTAGGACTGCGAGAAGATATTACAAGTCGTAGAGCACACCATAACTTGTAGCAATGGATCGTAGCAGTCAAGTCCAAAATGCCAACTGCTGACAACGAAAGCCCGACTATGACTCATAGGTCACTCTACAAGTCGTAACGTAGATCGTATCTACTGCCAGTTGTATTTCTATTTTATTTTAGGGTATTTTTTAAATAGTATAAATAGTAAATAATAGGGTTTTTGAAGAGAGATTCAACATTCCAAAGATTTGGAAGATATGCTGAATATTCTTAAAGAACTTTTCTAGGGTTTAGTTTAGATTTTATCTTTTCATTTTGAAGACCCATTTTGGGGGACTAAAAATCAAATTGTGCTCAACTTCTATTAATACAAGCTTGTGATTTCAATATCAAAGTGGTGCTATTCTTCATTATTCTTGGGTAATCTCTCAACCATGTCTTTTATATTCATTGTTGGTGCTTTTGCCTTATCCATGAGTAGCTAAGTACCCACAACTTGGGGTTGTGGTAACCATGAGAAGTTGACTTGAAATAACCAAAGTTTGTGCATTTTTTGATTGGGCAATTGCATGTATTATCTACTTCTTTTCATTTTGAATGTTGTTTGGTGGTGGCCAACATAAAACCCCGCCTACTGTCACAGTCCTGACCAAGGTGCTGACAAATAGGAAAAAGGAAGTAGATGATAAAATTCGATTGATGTGTTCTCATCTAATCAACAAAACTTGACTAAGGGGAGGATGACTGCTATAATGGGTAAGGTTAGTTGGCACGCCATGGTTGCCGACCAAGCGCCATGGTGAAATTTGACCTTCACCTTCACAAGAGGGTTGGATGAACCTAAGTTATCGTCTTGTGTACAATTTCTTGAGTGGAGTAATGTTGTCTAGGGTAATTGAGTCAATGAATCATGGGGAAGACAATTCCCAAGTTGTCCCTCAGTTTGATTATCTTCTCTCGCATTTGTAGTGTAGTATTTGATTTGTTCTTCGTTTTGAATTGCAACCTCCACTCCCCATTCTAGAGAATATAATGATCGATGCTTGAAATAATTTTTAGTGCATCAATATAGTCAAGTCCCGTATTTCCTAGGGATTCGACCCTAACCCTTGGCTAGGTTTATACTGGGCTGCGATCGCTTTACTATTGGAGCGTGAACATATTATGTCGTTGTTGCTAGGGAATAACTTGTCTTGATTTCATTAGTAGTTAGTTTAAGTATTAATTTCTTAATTCTCTTATATTATACTTTTATTTTTGTTTTTGTTTTCTTTTGTTTCTTTCCAGGGCATTTAAAGTCTGGGGAGTGTCCCCCATCATAACATTAGCCTTCACGTACACCTATGTACAAGGACCCATATTATGAGGAGGACACTTGGTTTTCAGCTGATCAGATGTGGAGTTTCCTGACCAACGTCCAATGGTCTAAACAAGACCATTAATGCCAAGGTTAAGGAAATCAAAATATGACTTATTGAACAAAATGTGCTTACAGAGATATCCAGGGTGGTTATTATGAGAAAAATAGGGGGCCAGGCATCGAGTGGAGTAGAAGAGATGATTTCAGAAATAATCCTTATATGCTACCACGCCAACACAATGCAGGCACAAACAACTACAGAATTGAGGAGATGTTTGATCGCTTGTTGAAGAAGGCTGAGACACATAATGAGACTCTACATGGAATGAGATCAGAAATTGAAATTATTAATAAAAAAATAGAGTCTCATTCTATGTCTATTAAATAGCTTCAGCAACAATTTGGTCAAGTATCAACTCTACTTAAGCAGCATGAGAGTGGTATATTACCTAGTGATACAGTGCAAAGTTCTGAGGATAAAGGGCAATGTGTGGAGGTTACTAGTAGGTGTGGTATGAGTACTATTAATCCTCCTGTGTTGGTTATTGAAGAAGATATTCATAAGGAAATAGTTGCAGAAAAGGATGTGATTGAAGGAGACGAGTGTGGCAAGGATGTGGAGAATGAATCGGTTGAAGAGCCAAAGAAGTACAAGCCCGTCCCTAGGCCTCCTCCTCCTTCCCTTAAAGACTCAATAAGAGGGAGGAGGAAAGCAAGCTCAAGAACTCTCTCTCCATGTTAAAACATCTATCCATCAGCAGTCCTCTCATCGAGTCAGTGGAGAAGCTGCCCACCATACCCTGCATAATTAGGGATGTCAAATTCGTAAGGGCACTATCTGATCTAGGTGCCAGCATAAATCTGAAGCCCCTTACGGTCTACAAGAAGATTAGATTGGGAGTCTCTACTCAAAATAATAGGCAATATCTAGTACTCATTCCACTCTTTTTGATACCACCACCCTCTGAGCATGATAGAAAGTTGAAAAAAAATTAGGGGTCCAATTCATAAGTTCAAGGTGGAAGAAAAAGCAAAATTGTGGAGGATCAGGGTTTGAGAAATTGGTGAAGTCTGAGTAACCAGGTGGTGTAAGTCATGCCGCGATAATAAATCAGGTGCTTCTTGAGAGGCAACCCAAGGTATGCCCCATGTTTCCCTTATTATTTACATATATATACTTTGAGGATAAAGTATCATCTTTTGGTGGGGTGTGAGAAGTTATGGACTAGGGTGAATTCTAAGTAGCCTTTAGTCCATCGCTTTCCTATTTTTAGTCCCAAGGTTTTCTCACTCTGTTTTTCTTTCCTTGTGGATGAGTTTTTTTCTGTTGAATAGGCATGTTTAGGTAGAGTAGATAATTTTTACATATATAATGATTATTACTTTTGCCATATGCATAATTTTGAATGGTTTTATGAATGTTTTGAAAATTGGGTACCCTAAATTTTTTTGGAATTATTGGTTTCATTGCAAGCTTGCATATGATTACTTTGGCAATGTTTATTCTGATGAAAAGAAGACAAGTTGATGCTTGAAGCATGACCTGCGAGTCTATGTTGATTGTGTATGCAATGTCATGTGTGTGAGATCTAATTTCTTCATGATTCATGCATTTTATATTTATTCAGAACTTTCTTTGTTACTCTAAGATTAGATTGGAGATGTGTTTGATTAGGAGAGGATCTTAGGCCATTGTTCTTTTAGTTAGTTCACTTTTGCCCAAATTATCTACCAAATATAGTGGTTTAACCCTTGTTCCAAATGTTTGAGCTTTACATGTACCTGTTCTTTCTTGATACCTAGCTAGCCTAACCTTGGTTTGTGAAATACCTTGATATTGGCCCTGGTCTATCCTTGAACATGTGAATCTTGATTGAGGCAAAAAGCCTAAGTTGAGGGTGACAACCAAAAGTGGCCCTGGTTTAGGGAATGGATATTGTATACTTTACCTTAGGCTAAAAGATTAAGTCGAGGGTGGCCTTTGTTATGTTAAAGTGATGAAAATGAGATGGTTAGTTGAAAAAGAAAGAAAGAAGAGAAAAACCATGTGCTGGGTGAGAGAAAAAGAAAGAAAAGTTGCCTTGAATTGAAAAGAATAGCAAAATGAGTTCGAAAATGAGGCATAGCTGAAAAAGGAAAAGAAAGCACTTAGAAAAATTTGAAAATGAAGAATAAGAGAGGGCACAAAGAAAATGGCTAAGTTTTGGAGGTAAAAGTCTTGAAAAACGTAGTTCAAGGATAGCTTTTAGTTACTACTTACCTAAAATGCCATACCAAAGCCCCATGAGCCTACGTTACAAGCCTATTAAGTCCTAAAGTGATCCAAGTTCAACTAGTCAATAGTCCAGAGTATGAGTATAGAGGAAAGCCTATGATGTTGGTTATCATGCATGAATTTCATTTCTGAGTGAGGATGCTTACACAGTCTCTGAACTTTTAATGCATTTTGAGTGTGGTAGAGGGACTTCTTTTCTATGAGGGTACTTGCATGACATGATCGACATATGACTTGTTCAGTGATTGTGAATTGTTGATACTCCTTCACTTTTTATAGTTGGATTGTCAGATACATCATTATGCCTTGGTTTGTTTGGTGGCTATTCAATCAGGTTTTGAAAATGAGAGTTGGGTACCTGAGTTGGAATTGAGTGATGTATATGCCATTAAGGTAGTTTCTATGTGTTTCTTATTGTCTATTTAGATCAAGTCGTTGCTCGAGGACAAGCAACAATGTTAAGTTGAGGGTGTTGATGTGCTATCAAGATACAACATATTTGATGCCTAAAACAAAGAATTTTGCAAGTTCTTATTGTGACTTTTTGTGGTTTTCATGTGTTTTTGTGTTGTTCTTGCAGAAAATATAGGTTGGCATGATTTTAGGAGAAAATTGCAGATTTGAAGTTCAAGACATATGAGCCACCCAATGAGTCGTAGCCCAAGCTACGAATAGTATTGTGCCCTCGTAGCAAGAAACAATGTTTAAGGGGCCTCGTAGCCAGAAATAGTGTGCCAAATGTTTGGACCAAGAACTGCAGTGCAGGACTACGAGTCAGAGAGCACACCATGACTCATAGCAATAGATCATAGATGTCAAGTCTAATATGCCAAGTGCTTACTACAAAAGCCCGACTATGATTCGTAGGTCACCTTATGAGTCGTGGATCACCCTATGAGTCATAACTGCGGATCGTATCTGCTGCCAGTTGTATTTTCTATTTTATGATCTTAGTATAAATACTTAATGATAGAGTTTTTGAAGAGAGATTCGACATTCCACATATTTGGGAGATACTTTGAATATTCTTAGAGAACTTTTCTAGGGTTTAGTGTAGATTTTATCTTTTCATTTTGAAGATCCATTTTGGGGGATTGAAAATCACGTTGTGCTCAACTTCCATTCATACAAGCTTATTATTTCAATATCAAAGTGGTGTTATTCTTCATTATTCTTGGGTAATCTCTCAACCATGTCTTTTATATTCATTGTTGGTGATTTTGCCTTAGCCATAAGTAGCTAAGCACCCCACAACTTGGGATTGTGGGAACCATGAGGATTTGACTAGAAAAAACCTAGATTTTGTGCATTTCTTTGATTGGGTATTTGCATGTATTATCTACTTCCTTTCATTTTGAATGTTATTTGGTGGTGGCCAACACCAAACCTCGCCTACTATCACGATCCCAAATAAGGTAGTGATGAGTAGAAAAACGAAAGTATATGACATTATTCGGTTGACGTGTTCTCGTCTAATTAATCAAACCTGACTAAGGGAGGTTGATTGGGACAATGGGTAACAGTTAGTTGGCAGGCCATGATTGCCGACCAAGTGCTATGATGAAATTCGACCTTCAACTTTACAAGAGGGCTGGAAGAACCTACGTTACCATCCTACATGCAATGTCTTTATTGGAGGTATATTTTCTAGGATAATTGAGTCAACGAATCATAGGGAACACAATTCCCAAGTTGTCCCTCAATTTAATTTTCTTCTCTCGCATTTATAGTGTATATTTCTATTTGTTCTTCATTTTGAATTGTAAAAGTCCCCTCATTCTAGAGAATATAGTGATCGATGCTTGAAATAATTTTTAGTGGATTAATATAGTCAAGCCCCATATTTCCTGTGGATTCGACCCTAACCCTTGGTTTGGTTTATAATTGACTGTAACTGTTTTACTATTAGAGCGTGAACATCAGTACTATATTCTTCTATTAGAATTAGTTTTTGTTAAGGTATTGCTTTTTTTTGTATAATGAGGAAAAAAGTAGTTGATAAATATTCCAGATTGTTGGTGATGTCTCCCTCACTACCTTTTCTTTCTCTGACCTATGAATTTTAGATAAAAAATATATGTTACTTAACACAGAATTGAGTTACATCAACTAAACACAAGAACCAAAAAAATACTTTAATCAAAAATCAAATAAAATATTTTTACATATGCTGGATTGTATAATGCATATGTGTCACGATCTGACTTTTCACATCATGATGAAGCCTATTAGATCCCAACTATAGGCAAGCCAACCCAATACTCAAGGTACTTGTCTAATAACTATGCATAATGGTATCTCACAACATATAACATAACTAAGGATAACCCAATGCAAAACCTGGAAGTCACCTATACAGAGCAACTATATACTCAAAATAAAAATATATATAGAATCAGAATATCACAAATATCCATAACAATAATAAACAACCCAACTACTTTCCAAAGTATAGCATACACATCACAAATAGAGTCACAGCTCATTCACCTGGCAATCAGGAACACAATATATCAACAGATCTCAATGTGTGGTAAGTAATACAACAAACAACCAATATTCCAAAATATAACATGCTTTTCTATGCTAGACAAACCCAATAGGTAAACAAGTATCCAGATAGTCATAAGTATCAACCTAAGTGGTATAAGTTTTCATTTAGCCTTTAATAGAACCATTAACCAACTTATAGCCTTTAACAGAGTTACTTCCGGAACTACTGCCCTTAACAGTTTCGTTTACAACCCAAACAGTACTAAACCAGCTATTGTAATGGATATAGCTATTACAAAGTCCAAAACAATAATTACAGTCTCAAACCAACATGTGTAGCGTTTTAGTCAACAAGTTCCAATAATATCTACACACACAACAAATGTTTTATCTCAATCTAGGGGAAGGAGAAGTGCAACATACCTAAAAGGTGAATCCATGTGCTCCAGGTCAATCCATCAATGATTTAACCCTCTTGATCTCCTCCAAATGTAGCTAAGTTGGCAAAATATAATCACAACGTTATGGGGCTGATTTAACTTTAATATTCCGAGAAATGGGAAAAATATTCTAATTCTGAGTAAAAGGGGAAAATCGGGCCCACTTCAAAATACCAAATCAACTCCCACAAACAACCTCTACACCTCCCTGAGTCCATAACCAGAAGTTGAGCTCAAAATGAGGCTTTAGAACAACAAGAAATAGCAGAAAAATCATATTACATTTCTAAGTGAAAACTTATATACTCAATAGTTCCTTTCTTAAATTTTTAAAAATTGTAGTCAAACCAACCGTATCCAAATATATCATGATGAAAATCTTAAAAAATACTTCAATTTAGACCCAAATTTCACTAAAATCTGACTCAAAATGACGAAGAAATTACATTTCAAAATTTCTGATAAATAATAATAAATGGCAACAACTATTTCACCAATTCACCTCAAAATGAAGCAAAATATGAAGAATTCAATAACACCATGACATTCTCAATTTGTACTAAAATTTCACTGAATTCTGATAAGAAACATCGAAGATATCTTAGTTCAAAGTTTTTTGGCATTTTATGAAATTATATTCAGTAAAAATAGTAAATTTTACCTCAAACAATGTGCCAAAAGCATTTTTGACACTATCATGATGTTCCTCTAAATAAAATACACAAGTTAACCTTTTGAATCACCCAAATTGGATAAAAAATGACCTAAAAAATGAGATATAAAGTTGATATATATGTATGTATGTATAATGGCTGGGAGAAGCCATTTGTATACAAGCTATCCCATTACTGACACATGGAAGAGATAGGTTGCACCACATGTCCGCAAATCATCGTGCCACATCACCACATCTACTTCAGCAACTATCAAACCCCTTTTTTGATGTTTCGGGCTCATTCAGATTTCGATTTTTGCAAACAAACTAAGTAACTCTATTAATTTTGATGTTCTAGATCTAATAGCACAAATGAAATTTTAACTAGAGGTCATTATGATATAGTTTTTCCCCATTTCCTTATATTCAACTTTTAATGAAAAGAATCGATGGGATCAAATCACATTCGGAAGTCCTCGGTACCAAACGAAGGGTCTTCTAGACAAAACTCAACATTATGGAGCTAACCATGCTATCAGAATTCTCATCTAGACATGTTTACCAAGGTTGTTGACTAAAATCAACTATTGACTTATTTCGAAGACTACATTTGCAAAGCTCGATATAATGACACCAAACATACTCCTAGCATAAGTTGGCATTTCAGAGATGATAGAACTGTCAGAATTATGCTCTGAGTCGATTTCTTAGGATTTTGCCTAAAAGTTTATTTTATAGTTATGATTATCTTTTTTAATTCGAAAAGCTACAATTTTTCATGTGTTTGAAGGACTATTGACATAAAAAGATGATTCTTGTGTAAAATGCAAGAAAGCCTTATGATAGAATTTTGGCAATTGTATCAACTCCGGAATGGAAAGATAAACTTGAAGTATGGTCAGCTCGAGCATTGAGGCTTATAGTGTTAGTTAGTACAAAGTTTTGCATTTTTGCCTTCAAAATTGGCCAATGGTTGACTATGGTCAACATTCTTGGAAAATATGCCTGAATTGAAATTCTAACAGTGTAGTTAGCTTTGAATTGAGTTTGTTGTAGAAAAACCTTTCATTTGCTTTCCAAGGCTTTTAGACTCATTCGGAGGCCCTTAGTGAAATTTTGCTAAAAATAGTAATTAGAGTGGGACCCATATTCACCCGTACTACCTCGTTGGAAATTTTAACCGCATCATTAGATCTCGAACATTGAATTTGTTTGGGTGGAATAGTCTGTTTGTGTGCATGGGGTTCCAAATGAATTTTGCATACTCCGTCCAGAATTTCAAAATAGGAAAAACCAGCTTTTTTAACTGATATCTAGTGCCTACTACCTAACTTTTTATGATCGTAGGGCTAGTCATGATTGCGAAGGTCTGGCCAGACAGACATTTGTGAATGCGAAGTCCAGTCCGTGATCACGCAGGCCCAGTCAGTTAGACCTTCGTGAATGCAGGGGACCTTCCACGATTGCGGAGGTCCTCCCAAGTGTACTCTGCAATGACGGAGTATTGTTCACTTATCGCTGGGAGCAAACACTAGTTTTATAAACTTGGGAATCAACATTACAACCTTAGATACTTGTGATAATTCAAGGGTCTATCTTGAGTGTAACTTCAAGAGGAACCCCATGGCGGTGTCGAAATCAATCATGGGTGCTTTATTTGAGGTAAATATTTAATTTTTGCTACTGGTTTGGGTGAAATTAAGCTAAAACTCTTTGGAATTTTGTAGTTTGATTTGAGGGGCATTTCAGGGAAAAATTAAGTGATTCTTGGGGCTAATTTATGTGGAATTTTGCAAAATAATGTTGGTGGTGAGCTCAAGAACCTGATTCGGAGCTTTATTTGGGGTAAAAATTTGTTTTTAGCTGCTGCATTGTGAATTTTTGGAGTGAATCTTAGTTGATTTTGGAGTTATGGTAACTTGGCCAATCATGGTCCTTTTTCAACAATCTTCGGGTATAAATTGGGTAGAATTCTTCAAGAATTATCATAGGGGTGGTTGGTTTAAGCTTTTGAAACTTCATTCCTAGTAATTTTCCCCCAATAGTTGTTGCCCTTTTTTCATTATAGCCTAAATTTTGGGATTTCATTGTTAGCACATTTCGTGATACTATCTGTCATGACCCGATCCCGATCATGATGACGCCTGTTATATCCTACCTATAGGCAAGCCAATTACCCAACCCTCGGGTTACCTGTCCTATCTCTCTAGTCACGATCATAACCAATATGACAATATTAATCACCACAACCTACTCAAAGTCATATATCAATTGTACAGAGCTACAATAGAAAAAAGCACATACCAATACATATGTAACTATGACATAATAATAATATAAAAACTAGGAGTGCTCTTACAAATATAAGTCACTACGATACAAAGCCAATGTCTGGAAACAAAAGACGGTCATAAAAAGGGAAGAGACTGCGAAGCATCTAAAGTTGTCGGTACTCACTAGTAGTCTCCTTAGCACTCCCGAAGCCCCCAAAAGTCAAAGCCATGTCTAGAACCTAGACTTACATGATGTGAAGACGCAAAACGTAGGGTTGAGTACATAAAAAAAGGCACTCAGCAGACATCATCGGACAACTGAGTGAAATAGCGAATATATAGAAAGCTCAAGTATATAGAGAACTATAGCAATGTAGCAAAACAAACTCAAATCAAGCATAAGTATGCCAGGAACCCTCAAACCACAACTGAACCAACCAAGGTGATGAACCATGCTAATTGAACTAACCTAAATGATGGACAATGATAACTAAACCAATACAAATAATGAATAATGATTACTAAACCAACTCAAATGATGAACAATGCTACCGACCGACAAAGGGGTTGAGTAGGCCTATACCATAACTATCCCCATATAAAATGTAACACTACATGCGGGTGTAAGGCCATCTATGTTTGTACATCAACTAGGCCCCTATAAGCCTAGTAGGTATAGCGTGCACAATGTAATAGTCAGAATCACCACAGAACCCAACTCTCCATATCACATGATCACTGGTCAGTTGTATGTGGGTGTAAGGCCTTAGTATCTATACCTGAACACCCTCGACCCCCATAAGCCCAGAAGGTACACCCACACACAATCAGAGTGTGAATAGGTGTGTGGATCCATAGGAAATCAATCGGCCTCCACCCCCAACAATCACATGTCAATCGGGTCTCTTCCCCTGTGCTGACATGTGGCACCTGATCCAAAATATACATGCATAACGGTAGGACGTGTCCCCCCGGGAGAAAGAATGACCCTAGCATAAATAGTCTCTCAGTTCAAAATATCAATCACAGGACCTATCCCCCAAGATAGAATTAGTCGGGTCCTCGACCCATACTATAAAAAAAATGGGGTCCATGAACCATACTTAATTGCATTCAGGTTTGAAACAAATGGTGTGTCATATCTCTCTCTGAACAAATAGCAGTGTCTCAAACCCAAAATATAACCAATGGAGCCCCCGATCTAACCATCCACAGGTGCTCGATCCTCAGAATTGACATCCGCCACCTGACATCACAGTTGTGGTCACCACAGACTACCATAGGGCACATTAATCGAGTCCCAGACACTAGAATATGGCTATCAGAGCTCAATAGCAGTGGGGAAGGTCATCTAGGACTCGTGGTATCAAAACAATCACACACTCAACTAGTCTATCCGAATTTGATACTCCAAAGTCATATCGTGCCCAGAATGAATATAGGCGATGACACTTACAACATAGGTATAACACAATCTCAGTCCAATCAACATAACCATAATTATCACCATTCCTTAGATAATAATAGATACCATAGCATCATATAAGAGAACTAGTGTACAATAACTATCAGAAGCATATCACAGTGTATATGTGATAGGTCACTATGGAGTCATGCCTAACTAAGGCCAAGTATACCACAACTTCGTTAACCACACGCGCCCAAAATCAACATAGGCGACGGCAATCATAACGCAGGTAGACCACACAACCTTACCCCAAAAAGTCATGTCTACACCAGAACTAGGCCACAGTATGACATATAATCAATAAAATAGTCTCATAGCAAACATATCTCAGTAGCATCAGGCTACACATACTCATACAGACACGAGTGAAGTCAGGACACATGTCTGTCCCATGGAATAAGCGCATATTCGGCCCTTGCCTAGCCTCTTCTATGTATAAAATAACTCATAGGGCAACATCGATATAACCTAAGCTACGGCCCAAGAGGCTAGACAAATAAAATGAGTCCACCTATCCAAAATCATATCATAGCCCAGCTGCTACAAGGGATCCTGTCTGTGGAAACCATGTGTTAGCCTACTAATAAAGTGCCCTTCTCTAAACAGGGTGCTAATTCCCAAGACTAACCCACGTAGCCAGTGTCTCATTATAGATAGCCCCCGGAAGCCCGTAGGATATAGCCTGCACCTCGCTACTAGGTTCACACCCCCATTTGTAACTACCAATGGCTCAGTAGCAATACCTCTCATATCAGATAACACGAGGATCCCTTAGGAGTGCAACTAGAACTGTTCTTAGAACAAGGTGTGTTTCTCCAGTCAATAACCCGTAGCACAAGTATATAACTTATAACAACGGTATACTGGATCATATAAGTCACACGGTAGCACAAAATTGTTTTTAATTAGGGAAATTGACCATAATCTAGGCACCCACAAGTTCTCAGAACAGATATAGATGCTAGAGTCAATGCATAGAGTAGTATGTAATCGCTTGTTATCCTCATAAGCAAGTATAATTCAATAGTCTCAGGCCACACACACATACAAGCAAGATAAATATCAGTATACGTACCTGTCACATGTTCTCAACACATCCAACTCCTTTATGTCCCTTCTCATACAACACAGTGTAGGAACTCAGCCAATATAGTAGCTACAACCAACACAATCCTCAATTCAACAACTATCGTCTGATAAAATCATGTATATACAACATATAGATCACATCCAACCATATAAAACATATAATCTACAACTCAATCCATAAAAAATACATTTCTCTATATTCCAGCTTAAATAACCATGCATTTCAACTTAATCTAAGGTTTAGAGAAAGCCTAGCTTACTGTGCCAATGATTTCTCGTGTCATGAGCCAATCTACCTGAGCTTTTCCCCTCCAAATTGCTTTCTGATGCTACTTAGCTGTCAAAAATAAAGCTCATAAGATTAACACAGTCACATTGGTTGTAATGTTTTAAAAAAGGGTGAAATGATATTCATAGGACCTAAAATATGGAAAATGGGGCCCACACACAAAATGCCAAACAACCCCCATAAAATGATCCCTACGTCACCTAGAGTCCATAACTAGAAATTGAGTCCAATACAGATCCCATAAGACAGAGAAACAACTTAAAATAAAGTTTCATTTCTTATTATTAACATTTCTTACATAACTTCTTGGTTACATTTCACAAAAATATAGTTAATTTAACAAGATCCAAGCATATCATAACGTTCCTCTCAGAAGATAGAACAATGTAGACATAAATTCACTTAATATCATTGAGAAATGACTGAGATATTATAATGTAAAATGTTCACTCATTTCTGATATAAAACCAGCAAAAAGTGAAGATTTTACCTCAAATTCACACCAAAAGCGAATTCGGACACAACACGATGTTCCTCGTAAAAATTCGTACAACATAACTTTTTGAATCACTCAAATCAGATATAAAATGCCAAAGTTATTGCCAAATGAAGTTGAAAGGATAATGTATATACTTCCCTTGGAAGATCACCTTT
>JAOTQR010088557.1:15773-34151 GCA_025774065.1 Solanum ossicruentum
TTTAGACTTCTAATTTACATGCTATTATCGTTCTACTTATTTTATAAATATTATTATCAAATGTACACTTTTATGCCCTGATGTTCAACCAACTTTCAAAATTTACTCCCTAATTTGTGGTCGATCCAAGATCTAGGATGGGTAACTTCGTGATGGGAGTATCCGACTTGGTAAGCGAGGAGTCCTGGTCTACTATGTTGACTAGTGACATGAATTTGGCTCACTTGATGACCTATGCCTAACAAATGGAGTAGGAAAAGCCGAGGAAGAGGAGAGGTAAGGAGGCCAATAGGGCTCGTGATGAAGGAAAGTTCCAAAGTCTCAAAGGCAGTGGTTGTGTGTTACTTTATGATAGGGGCCCAAAATGTGGTAGACTCCCTGATGGCCCATGCTTGAAGAAAACCAATGCTTGTTATGATTGTGCAGAGGAGAGTCACAAGATAATAGATTGTCCTCATAGGCGCAAAAAGTGTAGAGGTGGTGATGTTGATCAAGGGGATGCTCCAAGACATAATCGGTTCTGTGCTCTTCAAAGAAGGCAAGGAGGGGAAGAGGTTCCTGATGATGCTACCGGTATGTTAAAGGCTTTTCTTGATGTTGTTACGCATTCTTTGATGGTTCCGGGGGTTGCTTTTCCTTTCGTTGTTCCTTTTGTTTCTAGTAGGGTATGATAATGTGAGTCTATTGTTTCTAGATGGGTTTAGGGGTTGTTCATGTTCTTATTGCATAGGGCCTTGCGTTGTAATTTTTGTTGGACTTAGGTTTTTAGATTGGAGGTCTTGATGTGGTTTGGCTACTTGCATAGCATGCTTCCAATGAGTATAAGACCCATAAGGTTGTAATATGATAGGCTATGGTAGATGGTTTATTTGGTCAACTACAATGGGTTGGTCACTTCTCTAAGATTGATTCGTGGTTCGGTTTTTGTGCCCCAATTGAGGATGAGGACAGGTGACATCCCTAAGTGTATTTTTGGATTAGTAGTGAGCATTTTGAGTATTGTTCAAGTTATTTGATTGACTTATGCACCGGCTAGGTTGGTGGATTTCATGAATAGTGTTTGAAAACCCTACCTTGACATGTTTGTGGTGGCCTATAGTGGTGGTACATTGATTTAATTTAGAGCTTGTGAATCCTTTTGGGGGTACTGTTGCAAGTCTTGAGAGATAAGAGGTTGTTGCTAAATATGGTAGGTCTAAGTTGAGGATAACAAGAAGGTGGTTAGAACTCCTTAGGGATATGATATGAGTTTACATAAGTTTTCCCCAGTGAAGATATTGTTGAGGTCGGTACACTAAGTAGCCTAGTATGTGTTAATGATGGTGGCAAAGAGGTGGCTTGAGTGGTCTACCATTTGGCTATATTGGGAGTTTAGTTAGTGGAAGTTGAGCATGGTGGTATAGTATTCTTGATGGTTGCAAATCTTCTTTTGTCGAAGGGGTCTAGATTAAGCAAAGCCTTGTTTCCGCCTTGTTAGAGTTGGAGATTTTGGTTGAAAGAGGATAGAGTGGAGGTTGTCTGCCAAGGGGGAGATAATGGTTTATTGTACCAAGTTGGCTATGTGTGATTAAGATTGACAAATGATTTTAGGGTTGTGAGTTCTTATGGAATGTAGAGGGAGGTTGGTAAAGTTGCATAAGTGTGGAATGACCTAGGGATATGGTTATGGTTTGTCCTGTTCTTCATGCTTTTAGGTTGAGGGGATGTGTTGGTGACTCTAGTACTATAGAACTCTTTGAGATTGTGGGTGTTGTGGAAGATAAGTTGACTTAGGAAGAAGTCTCGGTGGAGGTAATGGTGGGAAGGGTTGAAGGAGTTGATTGATGAGGATGTAGTGTCGTCAAGTCCTATGGGAAGGATCGTCAAGTCTAGAGTGTCTTTCGGGGAGCCAGAGCTCGCATGGAAAAGTGATATTTGTACCTATTTCATTCTATTCGAACTTATGATAACATGTAGAACTTCTATTTGTGATTTCATGTCTCATGTTCCATCCCCTAAGTCATTTGCATGCATTCATGTTTACATTGAAAAGGTTCATGGTAATTTTACACTTACGTTGAGATTTTGAATATGGTTTTTTAACGTGTATTGTTGCATTCTTGTTGGGGCTAATCTCTTTATAATTACTCTTCTTTTGTAGTTTCATTGACATTCGGGAATGAATGTTCCCAAGGGAGAGATATTTTAATGACCCCAAAAGGTGCCCAAAAATGTGCCTCGGAAATGCCTAGAATCGTCATTTACATATATCTTAAAATCCGTGCGTTATATTGAATATTTAACATCATACTCTTGTTCAGGGGGCAAAATTGAGTGTGAGATGGGTCTAACCTAGATTTTAGTTGTATCAAAATTTGATTTCCTAAGTTTTCGCAAAATAGTGTGGGTCCGCGTTGGTACCACGACGCGCCTCCGTCGCGGACCAGTGTTATTTTCGCCAAGTTTTGTTGTTTCATTCCAAGGTTTTTGGGTCTTGGGCCTAAACCTTTCTACACATAAAAATACCTATACATAGCCTTATATCACCCTCATATCATCCAAGACATTCCCAAAGACTTCCCTAAACACTTAGACAATATTCATCTCCAAATATCAAATCCCAAGACTCAATCTGGATCTAATGATTTCACACAGCTTCAAGTCACCATCTCCAATCTTCTTCAAGGATACTCCAAAAGCTAAGTATGTGGGTTTCTATCATAGGTTCCTTTCACCCATGATGCCCAAGCTTCCTTTTACTTAAAATTACATGAATTAAAGTTGATTTACTCATGGGTCTTGCTCATTATGAATTTAACTGCACTCTATTTGGGGTTTATGAAATTGTGATTGTTTTAGCATGTTTTGATCTACGGAGAATGTATAGTTGGCCAAGATGTTTGTTACAATTATGGTAAGACCAACCATTTTGCAAGGAATTATAGTGTAAATGCAAAGCCCTAAGGTCAAGGTGGACAATCACAAGGAACCCCAAAAGCTAATAGGCTATGTGCCCTTCCTGGTCGTCAAGAGGTGAAAGAAGCCCCTCATATCGTTACTGATATGTTAATAGTTTGTAACTTTGATGCACGTGAGCTTTTAGATGAAGGTGAAAATTTGTCTTTTGGGACACTATTTCTTGCTAAAAGATTTCATGCTTGTCCTAAAACTTTTGTTGAGCCTTTTAAGGTTAGCACTCATATTATTGAGCCCATTGTTGGATAAAAGGTCTATAGAGTTTGTCCCGTGTCCATCTTTCATAAAGTCTTCCTTGTGATTTTGTAGAACTTTCTATGATTGATTTGGATGTTATACATGGGATAGACTGGTTGCATGCTTCTTATGCCTCCATAGATTGTCGAACCCATATTTCTGTGTTCCAATTTCCAAATGAGCCTACTCTTTTGTGGAAGGGTGGTAGTTTTTCATGTAATGGTCATTTTATTTTCTATGTTTCTAGCAAAATGATTTCCAAAGGGTGTATCTATCATTTGGTAAGGGTTAGAGATGTCACATCCAAAAGTTTCTCTTAAGTCGGTTCCCATAGTCAATAGATTTCCCGAGGACTTGCCCAATATTCCTAATAGATTTTTGCCTAGATCTTTTACCCGATACCAAACCTATATCAATCCCTCCTTAAAGAATGGCCTCGATGGAGTTAAAAGAGTTAAAAGATCAAAAAGGATTTTTTTTAGAGAAGAGATTCGTTAGACCTAGTAGGTCCCCATAGGGTGCCTCTATGTTGTTTTTCAAGGAAGAGGATGGGTCACTCAGAATGTGTATAGATTATCGCTATCACAAAAAAGTTACCATCATGAACAAATATTCCCTCCCAAGGATGGATGACCTATTTGATCAATTGTAAGTGGCAAAACACTTTTCCAAAATTGATTTGAGGTCTGATTATAATCAATCGAGGGTGAAAGAATGTGATATTCCCAAAATGGCATTTCAAATAAGGTATGGACACTTTGAATTTGTGGTGATGTCCTTTGGGTTAGCCAATGCACTGTCTATCTTTATGGACCTTATGAATAGGGTGTTCATCAATGATATCTTTATTTATTCATGGGATAGAGAAGATCACAAAGAGCATTTGAGGATGGTCTTGTGAACCTTGAGTGGTGAGAAATTGTTTGCCAAGTTTAACAAATGTGAGTTTTTGTTGAAAGAGGTTGCATTCATGGGCTTGTTGTGTAAGTGATGGGATAAAAGTTGACCCTAATAAGACGAAAGCAGTGAGAAATTAGCCAAGGCCATTGACTACTACTATTGATATTAGTTTCTTGGGTCTAGGCAGTATTATTGTAACAACCCGAGCTAGGGGCCTAGTCATCACACAATGAAACCCAAGCCATCGAAGGATCCTAAGCATTCATAGGTAATAAACAGAAACATAATGTGGAAAAAGCACAAGATAAAGGGGCAACGGGCTTTCTAGTCAATGCAGCAACGTCAGAATAATTGAAATAATTAAAGTGTTTGACTTGTCAAGTTACAATACATTCGATGCCTAAAACAAAGGATTTTATGAGCTCTTAAAGCGACATTTTAGTTTCTTAATGTGTTTTTGTGTTAATCATGCAGAAAAGTTAGGTTGGCATGATTTTGAAGAAAAGTTGTAGATTTTGCTGAAGCATAGGCCATACGAGCTCTTCTACGAGTCGTAGCTCACTCTACGAGTCATAGGGTGGTGTCGTAGCAGGAATCATAGACAAAAAATAAGAAATCTACCAAGTGAAGGTCACCCCTACGAGCCCCAACCTATGACTCGTAAGACAGGCTATGACTCATATAAGTAGACTCGTAGCAAGAATCAGAGGGCCAAAATATTAGACCAAAACACTAAAGGCCAAGACTACGAACCAACATACGAGTCGTACCTCAAGTAATGACTCATACCGATGGGTCATACCAATTCAATCTAAGATGCAAAGAACCGAATACGAGATCCAGACTATGACTCATAGGCCAACCTACGAGTCGTAACTGCGAAATTTATCAGGTGCCAACTGTCTTTTCTGCTTGATTTCTAGGGCTTTTTTGTAAATACTATAAATAGATTAAGTTAGGTTTCTTATAAGAGTTCGAACAGTAGACATCTCTCAATATAATTTTGAAGTTTTTCTTAGGTTTTAGAGTAGATTAGCGTTCTCTTTGGGAAAACTCATTTTACGAATTGTAAATCTTGCCTTGTACTCATTGTTGATCAATCAAGCTTATGGGTATGCAACTTGTGGTGCCTATCTCCTCCATTGTTATTGGTGAAAGTCTTAACTATGACTATTATTTGCATTCTTATTTGTTTTATCTTAGCCATGAGTAGCTAAGCACCCACAACTTTGGGTTGCGGGAACCACGGGTAGTTGACTTGAGATGACCTAGGTTTTGTGCAAATTTATGATTGGGGTGTTGTATGTATTATCTATTTTCCTCCATGATTAATGTTGTTTGATGGTGGCCAACACCAAACCTTGTCTACTATCACGATTTCGGCCAAGGTAGTGACGAATAGGAGAAGGGAAGTAGATGACAGGATTCGGTTGATGTGTTCCCATCTAATCGACCAAACCTGACCAGGGGGAGGTTGACTGGGACAATAGTAATGGTTAGTTGGCACGCCATGGTAGCCGACCAAGCGCCATGGTGAAATTCGACCTTCACCTTCACAAGAGGGCTAGAAGAACTTAAGCTACCGTCCTGCATGCGATTCACTAATCATAGTTATGTTACATAAGGTAATTGAGTCAACGAACCATGCATAACACAAATTCCCAAGTTTTTCCCAAAATTGACTATTTTCTCCAAATTTAATTAGTGTTCAGTTTAAGTTGTCCTTTGAGTAACAACAAACCCCCCACCCCCATCTAGAGATTGTAATTATAGATACTAGGAATGATTAGTAGTGAAATATTATACTCAAGCCCTCTATTCCCTGTGGTTTCGATCCTAACCTTGGTTAAGTTAATTACTGATAACGACCACTTTCTTATTGGAACGTGAGCATCATCATAAAATTATGGCACCTTTGCCATGGAATATGACTAGGTTTGATTTTAATTCACTATTATTTAATTCTAGTGTTAATTTCTAATATCTCTTGTACTTTACTTTTGTTTTGTTTTTGTTGTTTGATTTCTTTTGCAATGTATACTAGGTTGTAAACCCAATACAAGGAGCCAAGGCAATCCCAGCTCCCCTAAATTTGGATATCTATCGACTACAAAGAAGGATGGCTTGAGTGAATATGGACATTGTGGTTGATGAGGCTATGCATATGAATGAGGAAGACTTAAGGAGAGAGAAGAATCCACCACTAAGGGTTAACCAGCCACAACTCAGAGACTTCAATGCATGCTTACGGCTGGAATCAATATCGATTAAACCTTATGGCGATAGATGTTATCAGTTCTATAGTATTTTCGCCTCTATTGAATGATGCTAACTTTGCAGTATCAATGGATTGCTCCAGATACTCCAAAACCGTGGCCTATTCACCAGGTTTCCATCAGAGTATCCCTACCGTCATCTCAAAAATGTCGTCTTTATGTGCAAAAGTGTTATGGGGATGAAAAATATTTCTATTGGTGTTGTTTGATTGAGGGTGTTCCCATTTTCACTAACTGGCAATGTAGCAATATGGTTTTGTGAACTCCCTCCGAGTACCATCATGAGTTGGGCTGAGCTATAGAGGGTGTTCCTAGAAAGATATTTCCCAAGGTTGAAGAAGCTGAAGCTGAAGCTTAAGGACCAAATTATTAACTTTGAGCAATTGTCTGGTGACTCTCTTACCACTACATGGGAGAGACTCACCAAATGCTTGAGAATGGACCCTCATCATAAGATTGTTGATGATGCTTTGGTTAAGATCTTTTATAGAGCACTTGATGATAATAGCAAAGCATGTGCCAGCACGATCATGGGAGGTCTTTTTCTTGATCAACTGTTTGAGTTAGTGGCATCAAGAATAGAGCAAGTGGTGAAGAGCAATAGAGCATGGGGTCAGAGTGAGTATGGTAATACAAAGAGTTCTTGTATGGTTACCACAAATAGTGAGCAAGCGAAAGTGAATGAAGATAATATAGAGCAACTTGCTAAACTCCCATATGAACATGGATTTGGTTTTGAAGCAAAACTAGGCTAGTCTGAAGGCAATAGCTCACCAACCCACAATTACTCCTATGTATGATAATCAGTTCTTTGATGAGGATGCCTGTTATGTAAGCAACCAAGCGGCAGGTTTCTGGAACAACCCCCAAGGGTCCAATTCGGACTATTGGAGGCAAAGTTATGAGAATGAAGGTCGAAACTTAAACCGCAATGGGAAGTACAGAGATAATAGGGGTGGATATTATGAGAGAGAGAGAGTGCCAGATGTAGAATGGGGGAGAAAAGAAGTATATAGAAGCAGTACTTATGTGCCACCACAGAATCGTGATGCCAAATTATCTAGTTCAAGGATAGAAGAAATGTTTGATAAATTGTTGCAGAGGGTGGATCACCATGATGAGACTTTGAAGGGGATGAAGAGTGATATTTAAAGCATAAATTATAAAATAGAGTCTCATTTTATGGCAATCAAGCAACTTGAGCAACAGTTCAGACAACTTCACAATTGAACCAATACCAAAAGGGCACTCTATCATGCAACATGATTCCAAGGCCTGAAAATGAAGGGTATTTAATGGCAGTAATGACGAGGAGTAACAAGAGCACAATAGATCCCTCTATGCAAAAGGTGAAGAATGGGAGCCACAAGAAGAGAACTAATGAAGGAACCCAAGCATGCAAAGCAGAAGAACAATCCAAGAAATATAAAACCTTTCCTAAGCCCCCTCCTCCTTTCCCTCAAAGGCTTGGAAAGAGAAAGGAGGAACGTAAGTTTGAATAGTTTTTGGCAATGCTTTAAAAATTATCAGTAAACCTTTCTTTAGTTGAGGCCCTTGAAAGAATTCCAGAACATGCCAAATGGATGAAGTACCTAGTCAAAAAGAAGCTAAAAACGAGTCAAGACTTCCCCAGAGATGTTCAATGTTGTAGTGCCATCACTACAAAGTCATTGGTCCAAAAGCACGAAGACCCGGGTGCATTCACTATACCATGCACTGTAGGAGAACGAGTGTTTGCTAAAGCACTATGTGATTTGGGAGCTAGCATCAATTTAATGCCTCTATCCATATTTAGAAAGCTTGGTTTAGGAAGCCTTGCCCCTACAAATATGTGGTTGTTGATGGCACACAAAACAGTCAAGAAGCATGTGGGGATTTTGTATGATATGGTGGTAAAGGTAGACAAATTTATAATTCCTGCAGATTTTGTTATACTTGAGTGTGAGGTTGATTATGCAGTTTCTTTCATTTTGGGAAGACCCTTCTTACCCAAAGGACGAGCATTAGTAGATATGGAGAAGAGTCTACTCACTTCAGGCTTGGCGAGAAGACAGTGGTGTTTCAAGTAGGTCAGCGGGATGAGAAGAGTTCGGGTTCCATGTCATCTCAATGATTTCATCTGATGAGGAAGATAAAGTCGAAGTTCCTATAGAATTGAGGCTTGGTGTTGATCTTTTGGCAGACATATTTATGAACTTAGAGGGTGACAACATTCATGATTTTGAGGAAATAGTAAATGCCCTAGGAGTGTCATTTGGGCCAAGGCGGCAAGCAAGGTTGGAGTGGATTTATGCAACAGGGAGACACCACCTACAAAGACTTCTCTAGAAGTGCCACTAGAGTTTGAGTAAAAGGCATTACTAGCGCATCTGAAATACGCCTACGTAGGAGGTAATAACACATTACTCGTCATCATTGTAGCAGATTTAAGTGGAACTCAAACAGAAGCCCTAGTCTCAGTTCTTAAGCAGTACAAGAGAGCCATTGGATGGACAATTGTAGACATCATCGGCATTCCCCCTAGGATATGCTCTCATAAGATTCAATTAGTCAAACATTACAGACCGAGTATTGAGCATCAAAGGCGGTTAAACCCCCAAATGTAAGAGGTTGTGAGGAAAGAGATCATCAAGTGGCTAGATGCGAGCATAATCTACCCAATTACTAACAGTGAGTGGGCGAATCTAGTGTAGTGTGTTCCAAAGAAGGGAGGTATCAAAGTGGTGCCTAATGCAAAGAACAAGTTGATCCCCATGAGACTAGTCACCGGACGGAGAGTTTGCATGGACAGAAAATTAAACGCTTCCACTGAGAAGGACAACTTTCCTATGCCTTTCTTGTATTAGATGCTCGACAGACTAGCAGAAAAGGGATAGTATTGTTTCTTTCATTGGTACTCAGGGTATAATCAAATTGTTATTGCGCCCGAGGATCAGGAGAAGACAATGTTCATATGTCCCTATAGTACTTTTGCATTTAAGAGAATGCCCTTTCGACTTTGTAATGATCCAGTAACATTTCAAAGATATATGATGTATATCTTCTCATACATGGTTGAAAGAACTTTTGAGGTATTCATGGATGACTTCAGTGTCATTGGCCAGTCTTTTGAAAAGTGTCTTTTGCATTTGCATGATGTGTTGAGTCACTTGGTGTTACTGGGATAAATGTCATTTTATGGTCAAAAAAGGCATCATGCTTGGCCATATGATTTCGGACAAGGAAATTGAGGTGGATAAAGCAAAAATCAAGGTGATAGAAAAATTGCCACCACCAATCTCGGTAAAAGGTATCAAAAGTTTTTTAGGCCCTGCTGGATCTTGCCGTCGTTTCATAAAGTATTTCTCCAAGATCTCACAATCCTTGTGTAAGTTGCTAGAAAAAGATGGCAAGTTTGTATTTGATGATGCATGCATGCACACCTTCGAAGAATTGGAAAGAAGGCTAACTGCAACAATCATTATTGTAGCTCCAGATTGGTCACAACCATTTGAGCTAATCTGTGATGGGAGTGGGGTCGCACTGGGCGACGGTGTTGGGACACTGAAGAGAGAGTCTTACCCCCAATCTATTATGCTAGCAAAGCACTGAATGTGGCTCAAAAGAATTACACTGTGGTCGAGCAAGAATTGCTTGTATTGGTGTTTGCATTTGAAAATTTTTATTCGTACTTGTTAGGGGAAAAAGTGATTGTGCACACAGACCATGCAACACTTAAATATCTGATGGTAAAGAAGGATGCAAAGCTAAGATTGATTAGGTGGTTACTTCTCTTGCAGGAATTCAATTTTGACGTGATTGATAGAAAAGGGTCAGAAAACTAGGTGGCTGATCACCTTTCTTGATTGGAAGATGAGGCTATGATGAAATTTGATGATAGGCTAGACATAAATGACTCATTCCCTGATGGAAGAGTTTTACCAGCGCCACATGATCTTACACCTTGGGTTGCAGACTATGCTAACTATTTGGTGAGTGATATAGTGCCCCCGATTTAAACACATATCAACATTGCAAGTGTATGTATGATCTAAATAAGTTATTCTGGGATGAGCCATATTTATTTTGCATCTTTGTTGATGGGGTCATCCGTAGATATGTCCCAGAAGTAGAGATGATGAGCACTCTTGAAGTGTTCCACTCTTCATTGGTGGGTGGCCATCATAGTAGAGCTCGAACTGCTTACAAGGTGTTGCAGTATGGCTACTATTGGCTATCTATTCATAAAGATGCACATGACTATTTAAAGTCGTGTGATAAATGTCAAAGAGCGAGCGGAGTTTCACGAAGGCACAAACTTCTCCTGAATCCTATTTTGGTCATTGAACTGTTCGATGTTTGGGGCATTGATTTTATAGGACCATTTGTTAGCTCGCATGGTAACTCGTATATTCTTGTTTCAATTGATTATGTATCCAAACGGGTGGAGGTCATAGCTCTACCAAACAATGAGGGTAAGAGTGTTACAGGATTTCTCCGAAAAAGTATTTTCTCCAGGTTTGGTACACCTAGGGAAATTATTAGTGATGGAGGTTCCCATTTCTACAACCGACTGTTCAAAGTCCTCCTTGAAAGATATCGTGTGAAGAACCATGTGGCAACCCTGCATCATCCCCAAAGTAGTAGGCAAGTGGAATTATCGAATAGGGAAATAAATCAAATTTTATCCAAAATGGTGAATGTGCATCGTACTGATTGGTCAAGGATGTTGGACGATGGTTTATGAGCCTACCGTAGTGCCCTTAAAACTCCCATCAGAATGTCTCCTTATCAACTAGTGTTTGGAAAGGCTTGCCACTTGCTAGTTGAACTTGAACATAGAGCATTGTAGGCATTGAAGAAACTGAATCTAGATTGGCATGAAGATGCAACCTCTAGGTTAATGCAAGTAATTGAACTTGATAAGTTTAGACTGCGAGCCTATAAGAGCTCTGCCTTGTACAAATAACGAATGAAGGTTCAACATGATCGCAGAATTAAAGATCACCAGTTTGTTCCGACAGACATGGTGTTGCTTTACAACTCAAGGATAAGGTAGTTTCCTGGAAAAATCAAATCTAAATGGATGGGGCCTTTCATAATTGTGCGCGTTTTTATCCATGGTGCTATCGAGTTAGAGAGTAGAGATGCAAAGCTTTCAAAGACAATGGACAAAGTGTAAAAAGGTATATGGGTGACTTGGTAGAGGTCCAAAAAGTGGAAGATTGAGACCTTAAAGAGGCAGAAAGCAAAAGCTTCTTGTTGTGACGCGATATTAAACCAGGCGCTTCCTGGGAGGCAACCCAAGGTACGCACCTTGCATGTTTTTCTTTTTGTCTTTACTTTGAGGACAAAGTATCATCATTTGGTGGGGTGGTGGAAGTTACGGACTAAGGAGAAGTCTGAGTAGCCACAAGGCCATAACGTCCTCTATTTTTTATCCCAAGGTTTTCTTTTCCTGTTTCTTTTTCCTTGTGGATGTTTAATTTTATGTTTAACCAGCAGGTTTTGGGAAGTATAGATAATTTGTAAATGCATAGTAATGTTATCTTATTCCATATATATAGATCCTAAATTTTCTTTAAACTTTTGATGCAAAATTGGGTACCCTCAAAATTTTTGAGGTTATGAGTATTGATGCATTTATACATTTCTGAGTATCTGGCAATGTTTGTTATAATATTGTGAAGGTAAACTGAGACTGAAAGCGTAACCTGTAAGTGTATACTTGGTTGTGGATGCAATTGCAATGTGTACTATGAGCTTATTTTGATGCACTCATGCATTTTGTATGGACTCAGAACTTGCCCTTGTACTCAAAGCTTGGTTCAGTGACTTAGTTGATTTGGAGGTGATCTCAATCCCTTATTCTAATAGGAAGCCCACTTTTGCCTAAATTGCCTACCAAATGAACTAGTGAATCCCTTGCTCCCAATGTTTGAGCTTCTCATGTAATCATTCTTTCTTGACACCTTGCTGACTTGACCTTATTTGATGAATTACCCTGATATTGGCCCTGATCTATCCTTGAACATGTGAACCTTGATTGAGGCTAAAAGCCTATGTTGAGGGTAGCTATATCGGTGGCCCTAGTTTGAGACATAGATATTGTGCACATCACCATATGCTAAAAGCATAAGTTGAGGGTGGCCCTTATTGTGGTAAAGCAACAAAGATATAGTGGTTAGATGAAGTGAAAAGAAAGAAACTGATTAATAATAAGCCAGGTGAAGAAAAAGAAAAGAAAAAGTGCCTTGGTCTGAAAAGATGTGCAAAAATGAGTTTGAAATTGAGGTACAACTGTAAAAAGAGAAAGAACAGCCTGGGAAAAATTTAAAATGGTGGAATAAGGGAGGAGTTAGTGAAATTTGATGGGTTGTGAAGGTAAAAGTGTTGGTAAGCATGGTTTAAGAATAGCATTGTCACTAAATGCCTAAAATGCCATACCATAGCACCAAGGACCTATGTCACAAGCTCTTAAGTCCTAAAGTGATCCAAATCCACTAAGTCACCAGGCCAGGAAAATGAGTATAGGGGCAAACTTGTAGTGTTAGTCATTATGCATGAATTTCAATTGTGAGAGTGACAATGTTTCCTCAGTCCCTGATTTCATGTTCTTGAGTGAGTACAAGGGACTTCTTTCTAGTGAGGGTATTTGCACTACTTGAGTAGCATATGACTATGCCAGTGAATGTGGAAGGTTAATGCATCTAGCTTATCAAAGTTAGATTGTCAGGTACCTCATGATGTTCTTGCTTGCTCAATAACTTTGCAACTCTGTTTTGAAAGTAGTAGTTGGGTACTTGAATATAATTGGTTGTTGTATATGCTATTGATATAGTTGCTATGTATTTCTCTTTATCTGCGTATATTAAGTCACCGCTTGAGGAAAACCATCAATTCTAAGTTGAGGGTATTGATGTGCTATCAAATTACAAAACGTTTGATGCCTAAAATAAAGGATCTTGTGAGTTCTTAAAGCGAATTTTTAGTATTTTGATGTATTTTTTGTGTTAATCTTACAGAAAAGTTAGGTTGGCGTGATTTTGAACAAAACTTGCAGATTTTGCTGAAGTATAGGTCATACGAGCCCACCTATGAGTCATACACATATTACGAGTCGTAGGGTGGTGTCATAACAGGAATTTGAGACAAAAAGTTTAGAAATCTGCTAAGTGGAGATCACTACTACGAACCCAGCCTACGAGTCGTAAGACACACTACGACTCGTACAGGTGGACTTGTAGCAAGAATCAAAGAGCCAAAATATTGCGTCAAAAACTAAAAATGAAGAGTATGAGACCAACATATGAGTCATAGCTCGAGTAAGGACTCGTACCTATGGGTCATACTAGTTCAGTCCAAGATGCCAAGAACCTGATACGAATCCCCGACTAAGACTCATAGGCCAACCTATGAGTCAGAACTACAAAATTTGTCAGATGCCAGTTGTCTTTTCTGCTTGATTTCTAGGGTTATTTTGTACACACTATATATAGTTTAAGTTAGGTTATTTTGAGAGAGTTTGAACAGTAGACATCTCTGAATATATTTTTGAAGCTTTTCCTTGGTTTAAAGCAGATTAGTGTTTTCTTTGGGAAAACTAACTTTAGGAATTGCAAATCTTGACTTGTACTCATTGTTGATCAATCAAGCTTATGGGTTTGCAACTTGTGGTGCCTATCTCCTCCATTGTTATTGTTGAAACTCATAACTATGTCTAATATTTGCATTTTTATGTGTTTTATCTTAGCCATGAGTAGATAAGCACCTACAACTTGGGATTGTGGGAACCATGGGTATTAGACTTGAGATGACCTAGGTTTTGTGGGTATTTATGATTGGGGTTTTGCATGTATTATCTATTTACCTTCATGATTAATGTTGTTTGGTGGTGGCAAGGACCAAACCCTACCTACTATCACGATCCTGACCTAGGTAGTTATGAATATGTAAAAGGAAGTAGATGATAGGATACGGTTGATGTTTTCCCGTCTAATTGACCAAACCTGACCAAGGGGAGGCTGACTGGGACAATAGGTAACGGTTAGTTGGCACGCCATGGTAGCAACCAAGTGCTATGGTGAAATCGACCTTCACCATCATAAGAGAGCTGGAAGAACTAAAGTTAACGTCCTGCATGCCATTCACTAATCATAGTTATGTTATGTAGGGTAATCGAGTCAACGAACCATAGGGAATACAAATTCCCAGATTGTTCCCGAAATTGAGTATTTACCCGAATTTTAATTAGTTTTCGTTTTAAGTTGTTCTTTGAATCACAAAAAACCACCCGCCCCATCTAGAGATTGTAGTTATAGATTCTAGGAAAGATTAGTAGTGAAATCTTATAGTCAAGCCCTGTATTCCCTGTGGATTCGACCATAACCTCAATTAGGTTAATTACTGATAGCAACCACTTTCTTATTGCAGCGCGACCTTCATCAAATAACAACATTCATTATTTGGTCCATATGCATACCAACTAATCGTAAGTCAATGGGATCGGTAATGGATGGTCTCCATCAAATGGACAGAGATCCAGACAGTACATTACAAAAAGTAAATGCCTCAGTATGTGAGATGCAATGCAGGGATGAAATTGTAATGTTATCATATTTAAAATAACACATAAATATACATAAGGTTAGTGAGTTATGACATAAGCTTAAAAATACACAAGGAGTAAGGCTCATATCAATATGAACCAATGCATGTTAAACACACGAATTGAAAGCATATCATAAGATCATGTAAACTAGTAAGCATAACTGACAGTAAGACCCTGTGAGCTTCTATATGGAATCCAATGAACTCCTTCCATTGGGAAAAGGCCAATACACTATTTCCATTTGGAAAAGGGGAATCTACTTGCTAAGGTAGATATTCAAAACATAGTTACTTTGAAATTGCAACTTTCATAACTTTGGGGCCTACGTGGATCGATTAGCCTATCCTATAATGCTCTTATGATGGCACATAGTTAGGACATTGAGATTTGGCTTCAAGGGATTATGTCTCAACGAATGGGATGAGTCCAAATCACTAGTCCTCTTGGTGCTAAGTCATCTCATGGAAATCTTTTAAAACACACTCTTCAAATATAAGTAGAAATCATAGGAGTAGCTTGAATTTAATGGTCCTTCTTAAGCATCCTTTAGGGTAATAATCATTGTACTTGTATCTTTGGTAAAATTTAACGTTGAACCTCTTCATAATTCCCTATTCATATTAATAATTCAGAAGAACTTTCATTGAAAGATATGGTGCGCTTATTCGATGAATGGAATAATCATAAATCACATAAGTCTTAAGAAATCTCTTTAAATGGAACATTGAAATTGCACAACCTTAATCATATAAAAACCTATCTTTGAATCAGCATCACACCCCAAAAGTTTATGTACATTTACTTAACAAAATATCATTGAAATTTAGGAACACCATATAGTAGCATATTGACATGGCCCGCGCTTATTTTGCCCAAATTTTGCGCGCGGACATGTCCACCGCACACGCCAGTGCCCATCGGCCTGCGTGCGCGCCAATGCCTTTGCCATCGCCAGCATGCGCCTGCATGCCAATGCCTTGCGCCTGCGCCCGTCTGGCGTGCAACGGATAGTCTGCAGCCAACTCTGCGTGCCGGCCCATGCTAGCTCATGCCAGCCTATCACCAACGACTAGTCTGTCAGCAGCCGTCAGAACTAGTCCAACAACCATAAATGGCTAGTCCAACGACTAGGACACCATATGTACATGCTAGGGACTTGTATAAATAGCTTAGCACTTAGTCATTGTTAGGCATCCAAAAATATACTTCTCATACTTGTATTCTTGCATTGTAAAGCTTTCCTTCAAGCAATATAAAGGTTATTTTTCCTTTCCAAACTTTCTTTGTGTGTTAGCCCTTGTTCCCTTAGCACGATCTTAGGCAAATAGGCTTACTAGTCGTTGCCATTATCAAGTAAATTTCGCAAGGCATCCGACTAGCGCTGTACGACCTTTAGCCCAAATGCTAAGGCCATAACAACGTGGTATCAGAGCGAGTACGAAGGACAACAACAATGGTCAGCGACGGAGAAGTTTTTAGCACTGCCGAGGTTCTTGCCAACGTAACCCGAAGGTCCAAAAGTAAGAAGGCTACCCAGAAGGCTGGCAAGATGCCAGTGGAATCTGCCCCAAGCGAGGCTGCCTTAAACCCAGCAAAAGTGAGTGATTGGGAGCACGAGGAGCATCCCTCCGACATCACTCCAGACTTGGAGTTGGTTTCCAGGGTCGAAATTGCCCAGAAAACTACCGAAGCCTTGGGCAGCCGCCTCAACAGTTTTGTGGGCAAATATGAATCCTTCAAGGAGTCTTTACTTGAGGAAAACGAGAACGTTCTTAAAGACATCGATGAGCAGCAGGAAGCACACGAAAGCTTGCAGGCATCTTTGGAAGAAAGGATCGTTGCCCTAGAGAGAGATCTCCAGGGCAAGGCTGAAGACAAGCAAGTCAGCCAGCTTGTGAGTTTGGTGGAAACTTTGAGCGCCAAAGTCAAGGCACTTGAAGAGACCATCCAACAAGGCAGCTTTGCAACCGGAGAGCGCGAGGTCAGAATCGAGGCACCTAAGCCACCGATCTTCAAAGGCAACCATGATGCCCAGGAGGTGGAAAATTTCTTGTGGCACCTGCACAATTATTTTCAAGCCAACAGAATCACTTCCGACCATATGAAGATTCGTGCAGCCATCATGTACCTGACCGAGTCAGCCATGCTTTGGTGGAAACGCAAGGACGCCGAGATCAAGAAAGGCACCTGCTCAATTAGCACTTAGGAGCAGTTCGAAGTAGAGTTCAAACTGGCGTTCTTCCCCAGCAATGTAATCAGCAAGGCCATGGATAAGCTGCGGGACTTGAAGCAAACGAGTACTATACGCTCTTATATCAAAGAGTATACTACCCTGACGCTTCGAATTCCCGACCTCACTAAACCAGAGCTCTTCCACAATTTCATAGGAGGCTTACAAGGCTGGGCAAAGACCGAACTCGAGCGCCGACACATTACCACCTACAGCGAAGCCGCGTCCAGGCAGAGGGCCTAAACGACTTCATGCAAGACTGAGGCAAGGCCAAGGAGACCAAAACTGGCCAAGCCAGAAGCGGAGCAGACCGTAGCGGGAACAGAGACACCCGTGCCCCTCGAAAGTCACTTAGACAGGGGCTTGCTGACAAGGCGAAGCAGCAGCAGCGCAGGGAGACCATCTGCTATATTTGTCAGGGACCTCACTAGTACGCCAAATGTCCACAGATGAAGAACATTGGCGCCTTCATAAAGAGCCACCAGCAGAAGGACCAACATCCAGGCTCAGGGTCATCCGATGCAAACATTGGCACGGTTGGACTTTGTGCCGCCACAGCTCACCTTGCCGACCCGGTGGACAGCAAGCCTATGCAGTACATGGACTTGGTTCTAAACGGGAAGCCTGTGCGTGCCATGGTTGACACTGGCGCAGAGGCCAACGTTATTACCAAGGCCACTGCCAACAAATTGGGCTTAACCTGCCGGACAAGCAATTCCCAGCTCAAGACCATCAATGCCCGACCAACACCTTGTGAAGTTGCTCGTGGTGTTGACATCAGTTTAGGCAACTGGCATGGCAAGGCCAGTTATTCCGTAGCCACTGTCAACATCTTCGATGTCATTCTTGGGCAACCCTTTTTCCATCAATGCCATGCCATGGTTGATCCATCCCTTCACCGGATGTTCATTATGAAGAAGGAGCCAATAACGTGCTGCCATTGCATGAGATGCCCAAGACAGGAGGCATTGCTCACATCTCGGCCTTGCAATTCAACAAAGGCCTTAAGCAAGGAGAGCCCACATTCCTTGCCTCCATCGTAAGTTCGAGTGAATCCGATGGTGTGCTTGAACCAGTCCCCTCTTGCATTGAGGAGGTACTTGACCAAAATGCCGACGTTATGCCCGAGGAGCTGCCGAAGCATTTGCCTCCACGACGGGAGGTTGATCACCAAATTGAGTTGCTGCCAG